>JACEEZ010009794.1:0-11046 GCA_016584305.1 Chionoecetes opilio | reverse complement strand
GTAGGAGAGCAGAGGAGGAGGAAATACTAGGAATACATAAGAAGAACAGATGCCAGGATACCTATATTCCATAACGAGGGTGTCTGCTGTACTACATTTGGGGAGGCGGTAGCGGAGTGGTTAGCGTCTCCGACTGGCGTTCTCGGTGACCCATGTTCGATCCCCGAAGAAAACCGAAACCTTTCTGCCCCGTCGAGTGGCCTAAGAGCACCCACATGCCCTGCCCATCAACTCTACCTTCGACTGCGAGTGTATCGGAGGACACAGGGGGGCGGCGTGAGCCTCTATAATCACAAGCGTCACTATAAGAATCTTGCCTGCGCCACCACGGGCGAGGGCCAACCATCACAGCCCTCAAGTGAACCTCCAGAGCTTACCATCCGAGCCCTGGGTCACCACTGCCTACAGGCGCTATAGGCACAGATGTAAAAAAAAAAAAAAAAAAAAAAACCGTACTACCAACTATCAAACTACATGTAAAATAACAGTCGGTAAATGATAGAATGCATCAGTACATGTTATGAAAATATATTGAAGAAAAAAATTATGCATTGAATAATAATTCCTTTGTTTGAAATCACATAATTATTGATCATAATACTCATCCTCAAAATTATATACATATATATAAAGATCAATGATTACAGCTACGAAGGTAGTAGGGATGGTCAGGAGACTTATGTGTGAGAGAGGGTGAGGTTAGAAAATGAGCTGATGGTGTAGTGAACTTTGGATCAGCTGGAATGAGATTAGGATCTTCACAGTCAAAACCCGAAGAAAAGCTTTCTTATGGGAATTAAGATGTGATATTTTCTCAGTGAAGTCTGTGATATTAAGCAGCTTGACCTTGTGTCCATGCTCCTTAGCAATGACCTGGATGGAGCCGTCAGATTTTGGGTTTAGTTTGGACTTCTTAATATCCACAAGGGAGTAGACAATATCACCTATGTCAAGTGTCAAGTTGAAATTTGACTTATTATGATAGAGGACATATCATATTTAGATAGGGCAAGTGATTGCTGAATACGCTGGTGTATCTGTTGGAATGTGTGTGCTTGTGTTTTTACAAAGTCATCCAAATTGTAGGCATGTCTATGAGGTTTTGATAGTAGGTCATAAGGAAGACGTTTGTCCTGAGCAAACAGCATGTAGTGAGGAGTCTCAGAGATAGACTTATTCATGGTGAAGTTGAGAGAAGCCATGACTTGAGGAGTGTATGTGTCCGCAGACAGAGTGTCTGCGCTGACTTTGTCTTGTAACGTCTGAATACCGTCAGCATTGATGATATGGCCAAGAAAATTTGTTTCCTTGCGCAGCAACGCGCATTTTGTGTGTTTGAGTTTGAGGCCAGCGTCCTGAAGACGAATGAAAACTCTTCTGTGTTTCTGAAGATACACTGGAACTGATTTTGAAAAGACGATTAAATCGTCAAGGTAGGAGAAGAGTGTATTACCCATCAGTACTGTGCAATTGAGTTGATTAGTCGCTGGAATGTGGATGGTGATCCAGATAGGCCCATTGACATGCGACAGTATTGGTAGTGTCCTGAGGGAGTAGAGAAGGCAGTGTACTCGCGACTGTCTGTGTCAAGGTCGATTTGCCAGAAGCCTGAGCACAAATCTAGCGTGGATAAAACTGTGTTGTGATCGCCTAGATTTTGCAAGATATCCTCGAGGACAGCAGTGGGATAGCGAGAGGGAACAGTGATTTTATTGAGTGTTCTGATATTGACGACTGGACGCCATTCACCTGATCTTTTAGGCACTAAGAACATAGGGTTCTTGAAAGGACTGACAGAGTTTTTGATACCCGTCCTTCAGTATGTCTGAAACAACGGTGTCGACAAGCGTACGTTTGCTATGTAGCATGCGATATGCCTGGTATGTACTTTGACAGGTTGGGCGTCTCCTATGAGTTGAATCTTGTGAGTGACGACGTTTGGTCTTTCCAAGCATTTCGCCAGGGAGAGAAACAATACTACGGAATTCCGACAAGAGTTGAGCAAGGTCGTCTTGTAAATTTGCGTAGTCCTGTGATTTTTAAATGTGCTTTGAGCTAAAACAAGGCCGGAGCTTCTTGTGTTGAGATTGAGTGAATTGCATGAGGGTTTTCCTGTGAGTCTTCGCTGACTCAAACATCAGCTGGGTATGTTAGAAAGAGCAAAATCGAGTGCCTGAGCTCAGTGAGAGTAACTGGTGACTTGGTAACGGTCACCATATAGATGTTTGACTTGCTATGAGCTTTGAGTCTACAGAGCTTCTGGTAGTGAGGGGAAGTATACTTAGCGTCAGTGGATACGAACGCGATGGATTTATTTAGCTTTTGTCATGACGAGAAGGGCGGCCAATGGAGCGACGATGAGCCCTGTAAGTAAGGTGTTGCTATTTAGGTTTGTGTCAAATTGAGGAGTGGAAGTAAAAACACATGTACAAGAGATATCTCAGCAGGAGTGCATGTTGTTAACAGAGTCTTTACTGAATTAAGGAGGGGTTTCCGTTTTTAATGAGACAGTGTGAGTAGTACGTGACAGAGTCTGGAAGAGCCCTAGTTGACGTATGATCTTTGGGATGAACTTTTCATGCTAAAAGATTCCATGCAGTCGTGGATAGGGGTCAATTTAAATGCTCAGTGAGCGCAGGAAGGCCAATGAAAAGCGTCAGCAGGAATGCTGATGCCCTTGCTATGTATTATGTCAGTCTGATAGGGTAAGTTCTGGGCATATATGTAAGTGTCAAAGTGTTTATCCTGTAGGGGTTTCGGTGAAACTTTTGCTGT
This sequence comes from Chionoecetes opilio, assembly GCA_016584305.1. Taxonomy (NCBI): domain Eukaryota; kingdom Metazoa; phylum Arthropoda; class Malacostraca; order Decapoda; family Majidae; genus Chionoecetes; species Chionoecetes opilio. The sequence continues at coordinate 8,271 of JACEEZ010009794.1, read as the reverse complement.
TCTCCTTGAATATAAAAACTTTTGATAGAGTCTGGCACAAATTTTTAAATTTTTCCAAACTCCCCCTCATTGGGTTTTTCTATCCTTCTCTCTGTACCTTCATCTTAAGTTTTCCTTTCAAACCACTCTATTGCAGCTACTGTAGACGGACATTGTTTTCTCCTAAATTATCAAAGTGGGGGGTTCCCCAGGGTTCTGTCATATCACCCACTCTCTTTCTATTATTCATTAATGATCTTCTAAGTCTAACTAAAAGCCCTATCCAACTCCTACGCTGATGATTCTACCCTCTTTTTTAAACGTCGTTTATTAGACGTCCAACTCAACAGGAACTAAGTGATTCACAGAGAGATGCCACCGAGCGCCTAATTTCGGATTTTTCTAAAATTTTCTGATTGGGGCAAAGCAAACCTTGTTCTGTTCAATGCCTCAAAAACCTAATTTCCTTCACCTATCTACTCAACAAAACCTACCAAAATAGCTATCCCTTCTTCTTCAATGACACTCAATTGTCTCCTTCTTCTACATAAACTTTAGGACTAACCTTTGCTAAAAATCTGAACTGGAAAATCTCACACCCTCATCGCTTGCTAAATAGCTTCTAAAAATTTAGGTGTGCTGTGGCGTCTGCGCCCTTTTTTTTTTTCTCCCTCCCAATCGCTTGCTCTTTACAGGGGGCCTTATCCGCCCATGTATGGAGTATGTCTCACATGTTTGGGGAGGATCCACCATACAGCTCTCCTAAAACAGGGTCGAGTTAAAAACTTTTCGTCACATCAACTCTTCTCCTCTGACTGACTGTCTTCAAATCTTTTAAATCACCGCCACAATGTTGATTTTCTTGCTCTCTTCTACCGTTATTTTCATGCCCACTGCTCTTCTGAACTTGCTAACTGCATGCCTCCCCCCCTCCCGCGGCCGCCTCGCTCACAAGACTTTCTACTCATTCTCATCCCTATTCTGTCCATCTTCCAAATGCAAGAGTTAATCAGTATCTTTACTCAATCATCCCTTTCACTGGTAAGTTCTGGAACTCTCTTCCTGTTCTATTTTTTCCATTTTCCAATGACTTAAATTTTTTTCAAAAGAAGAGTAACAAGACACCTCCCGAACTAAATTGGCTCAACCCTCTTTTTTATTTTATTCTCTTACTGTCTTCTTTATAGGGACTGGCAACTAAGTGGGCTTTGTGTTACCCTTTTTTGTTGTGCCCTTGGCCAGTCCTTTGTGATGTAGATAAAAAAAAAAAATTGATCCTTGCTTAGGGTAGAAAATACTGTGCCATCAATACCAACAGTTGCAAGTCAGGTGGTTCTGCAATTACTAGCTTAGGAGGACGCACAGTGCGTATTTTATGAATGCAAACTCTTGGTCATGATGTTGACGGAAGCACCCATATCTAAAAATAATTTGAAATAGTGCGGGATTGACTTCAGCTTCTAGAGTCTTGGGGTCTGCCCAGAACTTAAAATTTTTGTCGGGGGGAATGAATTAGTGTGTGATCATGTGTTGTTTGAGTGCAAGGGTCGTCTTGCCCACTGTGGTCGAAAGTTAGTGGCGACGTGCTGTTTGGAAGTGAGGAGGAGTATCGTTTAGTTACTGTCCTTGTATATGTGTAGAAGGAAATATTGTGATGTCATTGCTGTCATTAAAACGGCAGTTAGCAGTGTTTATGTCTACAGGGGCCGTGATTGCACAGAAGCGTGATACATACTTTGGCTGGGTTTTGTGAGTTTTGTTAGTGTCAAGCAACGATCCATGTGTGGCCTTTGCGTTTGCAATAATAACAGTATTTAGAGGGTGTAGGAGAGCGAGAAGACCTGGCATGGGTTGAGTGCGTTGAAGGGGGAACGGTGCCATTGTCGCCTCTGACGTGTGTGTCATGGTAGGAGGGCGAGATGGGATTCGTGATTGGTGTTGCTGAGGTGACTTGTGGCGTGTTGATATAGCTGCAGTCATGGAAGAAGGGAAGTTGAAGGAGAAAACCAGTGAAGTTGAGTCTTCTAAGATGGAAGCAAATTCAGTCAGGGGTGTCTGTTGCAGCAAATTAAAAAAAAAATATTATGTTTTTGCCTTGCTGTTGTAGGATGTAAAAGAAACATGAAGGTGTGGTACTCGAAAATATTCACAACAGCTGATAGGTTCATTTTCCCCACCCATCGTAACCCAATAAGACGTTTGGAGCTGTTTGATTCATTTCAAGCTTCACTTGGATGATTTTTAGTTAGGTTTTCCAATTACTGGGATTGGATATCTTGCCTTTTATGTGTGTCCGCTAGTCTGAATAGTTTGCGCAAGGTTTGCCTGTTTTTTTGGCTGCCTGAGAAATACTTGCAGAATCTGGATTTATTATTGTTTTGATGGTAAGGAACATATCGATCTGAAGGAGCTGTCCTGCAAGACAGTTAGATAATTAACAAGGGGACTTTAATTTAGCAATTTTGATGCCATCATCTGTGATATTTCGAGGGACCGATCTCATCGTCCCCCGTCTTTAAGAAGGATGTGAAGGGGTATGTTATTCCCTGTGTAAATTAGGGTATGAAGTACCTCATGAACCAGTGAAACTGAGACTTTTGGGTAAACTAATGTGACTGATGCTTGTGGTTGAGTGTCATTAACCATGGTTAGTGTGATAGGTTGAGATTAGGTTCAGTATTTGTTTTCTCCTATTTTCTTGTTTCCCATCAATTTATGAAAGCGTGAGGGTGTACTGGGCTGGAAGAGTCATAGTACAAAATTTAAAATAAATACATATACAATGAAGTATTTAAATTTAAATAAGTTATTTTAAAATGCAGTATGTAGTATAAATAAAATATGAACAGCAGCAAAATATTTAAAAAATGAACTGGCAAAAGATAAGTCTGAAATTTAACTAGTAAATAGGTAGTACATTAAATTTATAAGGAAGGCAGTGAAAGTCATAACGTTGAAATACGTGTGATAAAGTATACTGTCAGTCTGCACCGTGTTTTTAAATCTTGAAATGTTCTATGAGGACTGTCAAAAATTTAAATGTTTTAAAATCTTGAATGTTTTATGAGGAAATTTTAAGAATGCACTGTGTTTTAAAATCTTGAAATGCTCTATGAGAACTGTCAAAGGTTCCATGTGGAACACGGAACACAATGCACTGAGGCAGAGAAAACACAAAAAATTATATAAATACTTCGTGTGTGTGTATACTGTCAGTGTATCACATGTGGAACATGGAACACAATGCACCTGAGGCAGATAAATACACACAAAGTAAAAAAAATAAAGAAAAAAATAACAAAGAACTGTTTAAAAACTCAAAGAACGCTGCTGCAATGTAGCTACTACAACGCACACATACCGAGGGTGGGTTTTGGGTTTGGTTTTGGGGGACATACAATTGCAATTGTAAAGCTTGATAGACTTGATTGATGATGTTAGCCTGAATAACAATTAAGAGCGAGTAAAATATGTCACAGATAAAAGAAAGCCAAGAAGCAGAATGCCACTAGTAGTTTCAGCAGATAATCATAACAATTGTGCAAATTATGGACTAAAGCATAAATTTTTTTACCAGTGTTATACATACCATAAGGTTTATTTTCAGATCGGGAGGTAGGTCAGATTTGGCCTCTGAGGATAGTGAGAGGTCAATGACCTCAATACATTGAAATGTCCATTTTTTCACGATCTGGTGCAGTTTGTCTGTTTTGGGAATCATTAAAAAAGGTATTTGCCATGTGTTGGTCCCTTTATCTTCTGGAGACCTATTCTACATAATCAGAAGGGGTGCAACCATGACTGAACAAGTGCTTTAAATGAGTCAGTGACCTCAGGAAACAAATTTATTGAAATACACATTTAGGTTATTGTGGTGTCCAGAACAGCTTGCATGAAATCGTGTTGTAAGATCATCTGTGCAACCTTAATTTTCAATGTGCAAATGCATAGTCCCATAAGTACAGTGAGGTCAGTTTACCTCAGACACATGTATAAATAAATACCGGTACATGTAATACACACACATTATCCATATAGACACACAAAACATAAAGGTGTCTGATTGCACCTAACAGTTTCCCCCAACACGCACATAATGGGAGTGCACTTGAGTGCAGCCTTGGTGCACTTGCAGCGGCCAGTCATCCCTTCTTGCAGCCGCAGTGGATCAGTTCGTGGCAAGATTTTGATGCCTCTGGCAGTGTCGTCCAAGAGGCTGCCACCCGAGGCCTCCTTTGTCCAGCCCCAGTCAGATGGGGTTGGTAACTCTGGATTCAGGACCAGAGTTTGGTTCCAGCAGTTGCCCTGGAGAGATGCACGCTTGAAAGTGCTCTGGAGTGCTGCCTGCGTTGGGAGAATGTTTTCTAGAGCCCTAGACTTTTTGTGCAAAGAGCTGTTTCCTAGCATCGTTCACTTCCATGGTGTCACTGGTGCGGTCATACATCACACAACGAAGCGCTTTCCCGCAGTGACATTGAAATCCTCACTCACATCACTTGGCATGCGTAAGAGTTCTTCAAAGGGGATCAGTCACCTGTGGGAACACTTTCCAAGTCTCCCAGGCAGTCTTCTTCCCTCTGCCAGCGAAAGAAGACACAGTGTCGCACCGTGTGAGGGCATGGAAGATGGGGAGAGTAGCACATTGTCTTGGGTTCATGGCGGCACCAGTTGGTGAACAGCTATGTACCGGAAGCTGGATCCAGTACCAAGAGCTATCCACAGCTCTCAGGATTGATGTTTTGAAAGAAGCCACAGCCAGTACCACAACATCAGTATCCACAGTGCGTATGGGCCACCTTTCTGATCCCCTTCTGCCCCAGCCCTCTGCCACATGTAGAAGCAGGCGAGTGCATGTCCTCCATGAATACCACCACTCAGCAAAGGCTATGCCATGTAGACGATCCCCATCCTCGTCCTTGAGTGCGGCTGGTCTGATTTTTGTTTGTATAATGCACGAGAACAGTAGCGATGGTATTTTGCCTCGATGGCAATCATGTCTCCTGTAGACAGCTTTTGGCCAGCAGTTCAGTGTCCCCCCCCCCTTCAGTGGCAAAATCTCCGAACGTTCTTGTCAATTTTTTTTTGTAGCTGCTTTGTGCAAGTCTGCAGTGGTCAGCTGGCTTATTGCAGAAGAAACAGTAGGCTCGGTTGACTGGTGGAACCTGTGGGCATCTGCTGATCGTGTTGCACGGTTGGAGTACCGGTACTAGATTGCTGTCCTGAAGCTGATTTCTGCTCTGCTCTGCTGGTCAAAATTTGTTAAGCTTTAAACGACATTTCTTGGGGACACTGAGCAGTGTGTCCTCAAAGGTAGCTTCTACGCCATCGCCATCATCCAGTCTGTTCCCGTTGAGTTCCATTGGCATGTGCCGAAGTCCCTTGAACTGGAGGAGGTCTTCTGTCAAGATGCATAGCCACTAACACTCGGTTTCATGTTGATTTAGTGGGCACTGCAAAAGGGTTTATCTGTCTCTGCTTGGCAAAAAATACAAAGCTCCTAGTTAGTTCTTGGGGGTGGTCTTGATTGCTTGGACGTAAAAGGGCTGGCTGGGTCTATGAGGAAAATAACGACCTTTGCCATAGTGACGATCAGGTCTAGATGTTGTATCTTGGCTTCGATCATCAGGCAGGGAATCCTGCAACACAAAAAGTACAACAGTTGTGTTAGTAACCAGCCCCACAGTTTACTTCATTGGCATAACAATATTGATATGTTGAGGGAATTGACCCCCTCACTGTCCCAGAGGTCAAGCTGGACACTTGTAAATAATTACCAACGCTGTGTGGAAAATGTAAAACTTTTATTGGAACACAAATGCATGGTTTGTACATCATAAACATGTTTACCATTAACCAATGACGCCCAAACATCAATTTTTGATACTTTGAGGTCATTGACCTCCACGGTCCTCAGAGGTCAAATCTGCCTTACTTCCCGATCTAAAATGAAGCTTATGGCATGTACTAACACTGGTAGAAATTTTTATGTTTTAGTCATAATTTGCACAAATTCTTATGATATGAGAATTATCAGCTGTACTATAGGTAGTAGGGAGTATGATTAGTGTAGGTGTAATACAAGTAGTGTGGTTATGTGGTGTGAATGTGTATATATGTGTCAGAGTAGGTGTTGGCTTATGTTAGTGTCCATGTGTTGTTTTTACATAGTCAACTGAAAAGATGGTGGCGGCCAAAACAAGTCCAAGGTGCTGCAAAAGATGTCCAAACAACAAGATGACCGACCATCAGCAGTATTGGGGAAGGAGGAAGGAGGGCAATATGGCGGTCCCTCTATACGAGCGTGGCCCACAAGGCAACACAAAATAATCACTGGAAATCGCTGGAGGCGCTGAATCGCACAAAACGCCTGGAAATGAGTCAGCGACACAGCACGGTGGAAATGTGAAATTAAGATAGTGGTTTTAAGTACTTACAGCGTTACCATGGCGAGGTGAATGTATGGTGCCACGAGGCGCGGTACCTCATGCTGCCGTGCTTCCGTGTGGCCCAAGGGTGAAAAGCAGGCGAGTCCCAAATCCTGGCGTGTTGTGTTGCTGAAGCACAATCCGTGGGATGAGTAGAGTCCTGGTAAGGAGTGATGAAGGCGGTGGCCGTGGTATGGTATGTCGCGGTGTTGGCGGTCTCGGCTGGTAGTGTGTTGCTGCAGTGTAGGGCACGGGGACTGGTGCGGCTGTCTAGGTGAGCGCATGTAGGTTGCGTGAGTGGCTTGGAGCGGCTCACATAGTCACCTCAGGAATGTTGCTGCGTTGCATGATGAACAGCAGCAAAATATTTGACAAATGAACTGGCAAAATATAAGTACTGAAATTTAACTAGTAAAAAGTTAGTACATTAAATTTATATGAAAGGCAGTGAAAGTCAAAACGTTGAAAACAGTGGCCTCTGTGTAGAGCCGCTTTTCTTGGGGAGCAACGTATATGTATGCCGTAGAACGGCTGTGTAGGCGGGGATGCCGTGACGGCGCGGCGTTGTAGTTGGCTGCTTGTAGTTTGGGGTAGTAGGTAGGTAGGTTTTTAAGAAAGAAGTAATGTGTGTGTGTGTAACCTCCCCTCGAACGTTGAGTCCTTTTGAATAGGGAAGAAGTCGGCAGGTTGAGTGTTGGTATGGGCGCTGTGTCTGAGGTGAGGTAGAGTGGCGGCGCGGCGTGGGCTGGATAAAGCGGCGTAGGTAAAGTGTGCAGCTGCCGGAGGCAAAGGGGAAAACAGAGAATTTTCTCGAAAAACGAGAAAACTGAATTTTAAAAGTGTGTAAGGTTTTGCGTATCCTGCATACCACTTGTTATAAGGTTATGTTGGACCCTTTGGGGGTTACTTCTTGATAAGTTAGAGAGCCAATGTACTCCTGGAAGTGGCGTTTATTGAGAAGAAGATTGATCAGAGGTTACACACACACACACACACGGGCATTCACGACGAGTGCTGGAGGTGTACTGAGAGTGTAGCGTCGCTTCGGGCTAGCGGGTGACGCTACGGAGTTACCTAGTCAGGTAATTGCCATGCCAATGCCTTACGGTATTATATTAAAGAGTCATGAAAGGGGAGCCTACAGGAGGAAGCAACAGAACAGAGGCGAAAGTTGCGCAAATGACGTGTGGAACAATTTTATGTGCATATGACACAGTCTTCGGGGAGGGAGGCAGTTCGTGGCGGTTTAAGCACATATAAGTATGTTAACGATGAGGTGTATGAGCAGGGTATCCATGACGGCTATGGGGTCACCAGCAGGTCTGTGGGGTCGTGGGGGCGAGATGGATAACTTTCCCAAACTCCAGCCAGAGCCTGAGACACTTCTGGCGGGATGGAGTCACGCAATGGATGCTGATAATGCGAGCGTGTACCAGACGGGTGCTGCAGCGGGGTTATTGCAGGGAAAGGAGGTTGTGTAGAAGAGAGAGACCTTGCTCGGAGAAGAGATACAGTCCATAAAGGAGAGACTGTTCCTGGAGGAGAGGCTGTCCCTAGGGGAGAGACTGTTCCATGGAGGGGAGATTATCCCTAGAATATAGACTGTCCCTGGAGGAGAGACATCCATGGAGGAGAGACTGTTCCTGGATGAGAGACTGTGTTCCTGGAGGGGAGACTGTTTGTAGAGATGCTTTTACGGAAGAGACTATTTATATCGAAGAGAATATCCATGAAGGAAGGAAACAGGGAAACTTTTCTTTGGCATTAGAAATTGTGCCTCTACCAAAGAAGAACTTGCTTTCTTTATAGATGTAGCTACATAATTATGTTTCTACTGTAGAGGAGAAAGCATTCCATAAGACAAAGA
>JACEEZ010009793.1:0-34022 GCA_016584305.1 Chionoecetes opilio | reverse complement strand
GCAGGTGCAAGCATATGGTACTGTGGTGTTTTTCTTTGTGCTGTATTTGGTACTGTGGTATGTTTTTACTTAGTGCTAAGTGTTCTTTTTGCCATTAACCCATAAACCTCGGGTGACGGTAATTCCCGCCCTATGCTGTCCCGCCAATATTATACTTTTGTGGCATAATTATTGTGTCCAGTGGGTGACGGCAGTCCTTGCCTTATTTTTCACTCCACCTCCCACAGCACAGCTGTCCACGGTGATGGAATGACGTGCTGTGAATGATAGCCCCTTTTCTGCATGCATTGAGGAAGGTGCCTGTGGTGGCGCAGGGCGAGATGGAGACTCAGGCCCCGGTCAACTGTACCCTCACGAACAGGTGCGCCTGGCGGGCCAAAAATATCACCTCTTCCAACATCATAGCTCCGCCGTGCTGCAACTTAGAAGTAGGGATGTACCAGATATTGGGTTGCTATCCGGCCTGTTTTGTACTGTCTGGTATCCGGCTAATCGGGTCTTTCTTGAAATATCAGGCCGGATTGCTGGATATTGCCTTAAATGTCTTCCTACTTGACTATACTACAGGTCAAATTTGCTTCTTTGCCTATGAATTTTTCTCCCACAAATGGCAACTCTCGACAGCCAATTCAAATAGTTAACGTATATAAAGAAAGCAAAATAATGCAAATTTTGGAAGTATTCCAACAACTCAGATCCAACAGTCTAGGCATTATTAGTGTTGATTGAAGAAAGGGTATTCTCATAATTTCTTTCATAACGCTGCATGTTTATTTAAGTTATATATTAATTTTCCATGCAATTGCAATTCCCTTTTTTTCAAGCAATTTCATTAATTATCCAATAGAAAGCATTTTCATTCAGAATCTTATACTTGAGAAAGTATTTAAGATTTATTTATTAAATACTATAGTTTCTGCCATATGTTGATTTAAGGATCTATTATTTTTTATAAGTCTTCGGAACCAAATATACCTCAAAACTATTTTCGATTTTGATGGCAAGAAACTTTATATCATTGTGGGTTTGAATGGCTGGGACAGTTAGACCCTGTTCACACGAGGCGATTTCAGTCACGCGTCTCCAGAAGCGCGACTGCAAAGTCAATGGAAGTCTATAGGTGCGTTCACACGTAGTCACTTGTCACTGGCCCAGTCGCGCGACGTGAGAATTCTGGCCTTGCTGTCGCGCGCTACATAATTTTCCCCTATATGTATTTTCACTAATAAAAGCGATCAATCAACTACATCACACCTGTTTCACCTGCCCACAGTCCTCAGGGGGGTCAGGTCAGGTCAGGTCATGATTAGCAAACCCTCCATCACCCTATAAGGAAGTGTGTGAACTATAAACTTGATCTTTTTCTAACTACTAACCCTTCTGCTTACTTTGTGAAACTATTCTCTCCGTTGGGCTCCTCCGATCACAATTTTATTTCTGTAACCTGTCCTATCGCTCCGGTGCCGCCTCGGGACCACCTAAGCGGAGGTGCTTCTGGCACTTCAACTCAGCTAAGTGGGAAGACCTAAGGCAGTACTACTCTTGATTTTCCTTGGAATGATTACTGCTTCCATGTCAAAGACCCATCTCTTTGTGCATAACGTAAAAATTTGAGGTCATAATCTCTGCATGGAGGCGTACATTCCACACACTTTCTCTAATCCTAAGCCCGTCAACCTTGGTTTAACTCTGCTTGTTCTCATGCTGTAAGAGATAGAGAGGTGGCTCACAAACGGTACCGTAACCATCCATCTCCTGAAAACTCATGCCCTTTAATTTCTCCCGAAATCATGCCAAATCTTTACTTCAACTTACCAAAAACCTCTTTCATCATAGAAAATGTCAAAATCTTTCTGAATCAAATTCCTCTCGTGACTTCTGGCATCTAGCAAAAAACATATCTAACAATTTTCTCTTCATCTTTCCCTCCTATGCTTCACCCAGATGGCTCCAAAAGCTGTCTCATCTATTTCTAAAGCTGAACTCTTCGCTAAAAACCTTTGCAAAAAATTTACTCTTGGTTGATGAAGGGCTTTTTTCCTCCTTCTCCTCCACCCTCTGACTATATTAGCCTGTCTTTAAGATCCTTCGTAATGTTGTTTTCTTTGCCCTTTCGGGCCCTAGATCCTCGGAAGGTTTTACGGTCCTGACGGAGCCCCTCCTATTGTTCTAAAAAACTGTGCTTCTGTGCTTGCACCTGCCTGGTCAAACTTTTCCGTTTTTGTCTATCTACTTCCACCTTTCCTTTTTGCTGGAAGTTTGCTCACATCCAACCTGTCCAAAGAAGGGTGACTTTTTCTAACCCTTCAAACTACCGTCCTATAGCTTTGACTTCCTGCCTTTCTAAGTTTTTGAATCTATACTTTAAAGAAGATTCTTAAGCATCTATCTGCTCACAATCTTCTATCTGATCGTCAGTACGGTTTCCGTTAAAGGGCGATCTATGGCATCTTCTAGCTCTCCTAACTGAATCTTGGTCATCCTCCTTTAGGGGTTTTGGTGAAAACTTTTGCTGTTGCCCTTGACATATTAAAAGCTTTTGATAGAGTCTGGCACAAATCTTTAGTTTCCAAACTACCCTCATTCGGTTTCTATCCTTCTTTCTGTACTTCATCTTAAGTTTCCTTTCAAAACCGTTCTATTGCAGCTACTGTAGAGGACATTGTTCTTCTCCTAAATCTATCAATAGTGGTGTTCCCAGGGTTCTGTCCTATCACCCACTCTCTTTCTATTATTCATTAATGATCTTCTAAGTCTAACTCAAAGCCCTATCCACTCCTACGCTGATGATTCTACCCTGCATTTTTTAACGTCGTTTATTAGACGTCCAACTCAAAAAGGAACTAAGTGATTCACGGAGAGATGGGCCGCCGAGCGCCTAACTTTGATCTTTCTATAATTTCTGATTGGGGCAAAGCAAACCTTGTTTTGTTCAATGCCTCAAAAACCCAATTTCTTTTACCTATCTACCGACAAAACCTACCAGATAACTATCCCCTCTCCTTCAATGACACTCAACTGTCTCCTTCTTCTACAATGAACATTCTAGGACTATCCTTTACTAAAAATCTGAACTGGAAATCTCCAATCTCATCTCTTGCTAAACAGCTTCTAAGAAGTTAGGTGTCCCGTGGCGTCTGCGTCCTTTTTTTTCTCCCTCCCCAAAATTTCTTGCTCTTACAGGGGCCTTATCCCCCCATGTATGGAGTATGTTACATGTTTGGGGGGGCTCCACTCATCAGCTCTCCAAAACAGGTTAGTAAAAAGCTTTTCGTTCTTTTAATCCCCTCCTCTGGCTGACTGTCTTCAACTTTAAATCCCCCCATGTTGTTTCTCTTGCTCTCTTCTACCGGTTTTTTTTATGCTCATGCTCTTCTAAACGCAAAATGCACCCTCCCCCCTCCGCGGCCTCGCTGCAAAAGACTTTTACTTTTCTCACCCTATTCGCCATTTCCCTAATGAAAGAGTTAATCAGTTTTTTACTTTTCATCCTTTCACGGGTAAACTCTGGAATCTCCCCCTTTTTCTATTTTTCCACTTTCATGATTTAAAATTTTTTTTCAAAAGAAGAGAACAAGCACCTCCAAACTAAATTGGCTCACCCCTTTTTTTTTATTTATTCTCTTACGTTTGGTTTTAATTACAAAACTTGATAGGTAGACTTTTAATAGGATTTGTTTCGGACAATTTCTTTCATTCAGTTTTCACCGGGCACGTTCGAGTTCGGGTGTTCATTCTATAGTATAAATATGGGTTAAGGGCAGCAGTCAGTTTTGGTCGCACTCGGTCGCACATCGCATTCTGTAATACTTGGATTTACCCCCAGGGGTATTTTAGTGGACTTTTGTTTCCCCTCACAAATTTTACGCAGTGTTGTTTTATCTGCGTTTATCTGTTTACGTCTCACGCCTCAAAAAACCCCTGCACGTAACTTGGATTTTACTTGCATGCAAGAATACAACAGGGATTTTCGGCGCGAGGATGGGATTTTTAAAGAGTAAAAGTTTTACACCCCATACCCAAACAGTAAAACCACATTTGGCAGAGATGGGGACTTTTTGAAGCTTATGCTGCAACAGCAACAACAGCAGATAAAAAGATGATGGAGCAGCAACAGCAAAAACCCGCAAAAAGCAAGTCGGATTGAACCCATCAGCAGCACTAAAAAAGGAAGTTGTTTCCATTTCATCGGCTACCCCTATTTCGCATCTTTTGACTCAAGCTGATGTGGGGGGACTACTGGGCGAATTTTTCCCTTTTGGGTGCAAATTCAGTGTGTAAAGAAGAAAGCACAATTTTTCCTGACCAACCCATCCTCCACTGTGTATAAGTTGGGCCCCTTTTGCCCAACAGCTCCCCCCAAAAGGAAATTAACGAGCAAAATAGCAAAAAATTATCCCCTTTTCTGAAAACCAGTTCCCCCTAAAAGGTTCACTTTCGGAGCGATTTAAGTCTGGAGTGACATGCAAGGGAAACCAGGTAAACTATTCGGGAATTTGGCCGCACGATTCGACAAGACTTTGGCTACGTGGACTTCTCATAAACCCGGCCCCCAAAAGACGAGGGGCCTACCACCCCTTCATTTTTTTCTTTTAAAAATTGAAGCCGTTTTAAAACCCCCCTTTTTAAATCAAGGTGATGAGCTGAACTTCCCCCCGACCATCAGATGCGACCGAAGTAGAGGATCTCCCAAGGTTGCGAAGGAAATGTGTAGGTCACTCTGCAACATTGAACAAGACCACCCTGACCGAGTCCCCGTGTAAAGTCCAGTGCACTAAACAAGCGCTCCAAGTCACCGACATGTAAGGAGGTGGTTAAGTGTTACCGGGGGAAAGCTGGGCAAAAAAGCTCCCTAGCATTTTAAAGGTGCTATTTGCAGCTTTGCAAGTTCAAAGGGCATCTGCAAGTTGTTGCTGAAAAAAGAGCGGCAGGAAAAGAGGTGAAGTGAAGCAAACCCCCAAGCGTGGCCACCCAGCAAGTTTCCATGGAGAATGCCAAGTCCCCAAGCGGAAGTTCCCATCAGCATACAGGGCTCAGTTCGGGTGGAGCTGGAAAAGGCCCCGGAGGAAACTTCCTATAGGAAGTAGGGAAACCAGCTTGGAAAAACCCGGGCGTTGCAAGATGTTATGTGCGATTGAATCAGCGAGAAAAACAACAATCCCGTCTTGGGGTAATTCTGACTACTGAAAAGTCGCTCGTTTCAAACCAGGGTGCATCAACCCTCATAGTGTTTTCAGTCCTAATCAAAACCTGTGGGAAGGGACGCCATTGCTGAAATGGAATCTCGTTGGAAAAAGTTCTTTAAATTTCCCCTGGGGGAGTCAGCAAAGGAAAAATCTCTGTTACACAGTTAACACGACCCACCCGACAAATCACACAGAAGGTTGTCGGAGTTGTGGATGTTTTCCCTGACTTTTTAAAAAGCCTAAACTGGGATGCTTAAAAGACTTCGAACGGGAAGTTCAGTTTAAGAAAAATGCACAGCCTTTTCTGCAAGCCAAGGTCGTACCATTTGCTATTCAAGATGCTTGGCTCAAACCCTACGATGCAGGATTCCCGAGTGTCTGGAAACCCTGTACATAAACGCTATGGAACACCAGTGGTCCGGTGCGAAAGGCTATGTTTCCGGGGCAGGTGAACCCAGGATCGGTGTGTGGCGACTATCAGTGGGTAACCAGCAGCTGGAGCCTCACCGTAATCCGATCCCTCCCCCTGAGACGTTGGGGCAAGTGGGGGGTGGTGGCTCACCAAGATAGTTTGGCCATGATAAAAACCAAATAAGTTGGCCCTGACGGGTCAACAAAAACTCGCACAAGACGCATCAGGAGTACACGCAGTTTGCGCCCCCTTTTGGCCATTACTTCTGCACCAGGATTTTAAAGAAAAAAGGGAGCGCTGAAAGTGCCTTCCCGGATTTGCAGTATATCTGGATGATATACGGGTTAGCGGATCGAATGCAGCGGAGCACTTAAGGAATCTCCGTGGTCTACTTCACCGTCTGGATGCAAATGGACTACTTTGTCGTCGCGAGAAGTGCAGTTTTGCTGACCCCCAGATCGAGTTTGGGACACGGTTATCCACAGGAGGAGTTGCAAGGGAACCAAAGTGGACGCTCATCAGATCCCCCCGCGCCAACAGATGCTACGAGCCTTCGATTTTTCCCGGGGATCTGTACAATTCTACAAAAATTTCCCTCCCGGGATTGGCTACCGTGACAGAGCCCTGCATCGCCCCCAGGAAAGATTTACAAAAGTGGGGTGCAGAAAGCAAGATTCCTTCAACCTGAAGGAATACTGTCTACGGTACTGTTTGGTCCACTTTGATCAGTTACCCGTTTGGGAAATTTCATGCGATGTTTCAAACGTGGGTCGGGGCTTGCTTTTTTCCACCGCTATTCTGATGGTAGTGAGCGCGATTCCCAACGTGTCTAAGACTCTCTCAAAGTGTCAACGCTTTTACAGCCAAATACAAAAAGAGGCTTTAGCTATCGTTTTCCCTTTAAAAAAAATTTCCCACCAGATCTCTAGGGCGAACTTGTGCTGGTAACTATATAAACCTTATTTGCGTTTTTTTTGGGCCCAACCAAAGCACTCCTCCCCTCGCTGCAAAACAGGCGGCCCGATGGGCATTACATTTAATCAGCACACTATTCCCAAAAAGGGAAAAATGCCCACCAGGGAAATGCGGCCCTTTTAAGTCCCTCCCCTCCCGGTTTGACTCCTTTTTTACGGGGGAGGAAAGTGACATGATGTGGACCGATTTGCGCCATACATGTAAACACCCAATAAGCTAGAAAAACGCGACGACATGCGAAGGAGTCACCCAAGGAAAAAGTTTTCAAAACGTTTCATGCGGCATTGTCAAAGGGGGTTGGCCACCAGAGAGGAGGGAAGACAAGGACAGCAACGTGGAGAATTTTAGGGGGTCTGGCGGATCACTGTCAACGAGCAACGGATACTGCTGTAGGTTTCCAGAGGGGTGTTCCCGGGGCCCTCTGTGATCAGTTCCAGCTACTAAACTCGGAATTGGGATGCAACGAAGAAGCAGCTGGCTCGAACAGCTGTATCTGGGGAATTGATCGTATATTTAGAAAAACCCCCAAAATGTTCATCATGGCCGACCCGAATAAGCCCGCGAAAGCCAGCAATACACCCATGGATGCTGCCCGAAAAGCCATGAGTCGTTTACACCCGATATGCCTCAGTTTTTATGGGATCAACTGGTATGGTACGACTTATTTTAAATATCCTGCATTCATTTTACCAGTTTTATAAATCCAAGGGAGCAATTTATTTGGGCAGGACTTTTTCCCACTTGGTTTTACAACACGCGGTAATGCAATGCTTGAGTTTCCTCAGCGAGAGTTCAGCTTGGTGCAAGGAACGAAGCTACTCACGACGGAGCACCATATCCAGCAAATAATGGTGCTGGGGAACCCATTTTAGACTTCAAACAGCGCTGAAAAAACTTCGCTACCGCCAAAAACTGCCTTACAGGAGTTTTTTAATGCGTAAAAGGGGCACACCAAATTCAAGTATTTTCACCAAATGAATACTGAACATGTCAGATCGCACGCGGATTGGGAAATCTACTACCATCTCCGCCCCTGGGTCAAAGGGAAAACAAGTTAAGGGGCCCCCCCGGCATACATGATGGGGCGCTCATGTACCGAGTTGCCAGTTTACAATAGGGGGTCCTTGTACGCGTCTACTGCGGCCCAAGACAGACAAAAAGCCCCGGGTGCCCGCTATCGTCGTGAAGGGGGTTTGGAACCGCGTTTAAAAGTAAAGGTTTACCGAAAGGGGCCCGAGGGGACGTTCTAAGAGCTACGCCACATATACTCGAGGGGACTCTGAAACCCGGGGGAAAGGCATAGGAGTCTCCCTCTAAAATGACCACCCGGGAGTGAAGGTGCGCTGGGGCAAGAGCAGAGTTTGGGTATCTCAAGAGCTGAAGAAAAAATGCGGATTGCAGTCCCGGGGAGGGTTGGGGGCCCGACAACCCCCCGAAGACAAGCGGACGCGGAAGCCCCGCCAATACTAGACATATAGTGGGAACCGACGAGGGATTAGGGTGATCAGGAGGTGTTATGGTATTCTAATTACTAACTAATAGGTAGTTTCATTTAACTGGACTTGTTTGGTTCAGTTTTTTCATTCAGGTTCCAGCCGGGCTACGTTCGAGACTTGGGGTAGTTCATTTATATGTAAAATATAGGGTTCAGGGGGAGCAGAGTCGTTATCTGGGCGCACTCGGGATATACACCTACGTACATACTTGGGTTTACTCGCCTGGATATTCTAGTAGACGATGATTCCCCCATAAAGTTACGCGGTTTTTTTTACTGCGTGTACTTGTGACTTCTCACTGCCTACAAAAATCCCTGCACGTCAACTTGGATTTTACTTTCATGCAAAAATACAACACTTACTGTCCCTTATAGGGCTGGTAACTAAAGGGGGGGGTCACATAGCCAATTTTTACCCGTGGACTTTGGGGGTTTAGCGTGGGCTGGGGTCCAAACCGTACTGGCTGAAAAACGCCCGCATCGACGCCCAGCGGGGACGGACGAATCGTTTATCCGTTGGGGACCCACCTCACTAGTCTGGGGAGCGAGAGGTTTTGGGCTATAGTATTGACAGCAAGCAATTTTTGAAAATTTTGTTTTTTATTCAAGAATAAGGAAATACATCGTAGTAATCCGATAATTTCTTTTTCTGAGAGATTGGAAAAGAGGGACTATCAATGATCACTAAATAAAAACTACACACTCGCTTTACCTTGGAGCTTTTAAGTATAAAAAAAGCCCTATGCCGTAGTAAAAAACCCTTTTTGGTTTTTTAAGGATGCGTGATCCTGAGAAAATCTATGACCCCCGGGGTGTCTTATATGCTATCACAGGCGTTGGCCCGCTTTTGTGAGGGTAGGGGAAGACGTAGGCGGTGGGTTTTGAAAATTTCGATGGGAGTTTTTGCCGAAAAAACCAAACCAGCAATTCTCGCCGAGTGGGAAAATTTTAACCTAACCGGGGATTTGGGTCTTATTTAAACCCAAAAAAGCAAACTTTTGCTGGCATTTTATCCAATGCAGAAATCAGGTAAAACCTAGTATAATGGGCGAGGACTGCGCGGTCATTTTTAGTAACCCGACAATTTTTTTTTTCCCCAAAAAAGGTGCTTTTTCGAATGGAGATAGTTTTATTTTTTCCCGGGAAACCAAAAGTTTTATACAAAAAAAAAAAAATAAACACCGAATTTTAGGTCGCCGTTTCCATTAAAAACACTGAATCTCCATCAAAAAAGCACAAAACTTGACCGGGAAAAATTGCAGGGGCTCAATAACAGGGAAGTGATTTTAATGAACAACAAACCCAACCTTAACCTAACCTTATAGTTTTAAAGAAACCCAACCAACCTTTAACACAAAGATACCAAACCCAAACCCTTTAGGTTTTAAGAAACCAACCTAAAATTAACCCAAAATATACCAAAATAACCTTAACCACAAAATTTAACCCCAAATAAAAATAGGTTTTAATAAAAACCCAAAACCCAACCTTAACCAAAGGGTTTGGGTTTGGTATTTATGGTTTAAAAGGGTTTCTTTAAATTCATTTAAAAAAAAATAAAGGGTTTGGTAGGTTAGGCTTGGGATTTTTTCAATCACTTCCCCGGGTTTTCTGAGACCCTACAAATTTTTCTTGGTAAAGTTTTGTTTTTTTTTTTTTAGAATTTAGGTTTTTAAATGGAAAAGGCGACCATAAATTCGGTGAAAAATTTTTTTTTTTGATGAAAAAAATTGCTTTCCCGGAAAATAAAATTTTCTCCATTAAAAAAGCACTAATTTGGGGCCGAAAAATTTTTCATTCTCTGAAAAAGACCCCGAATCCTCGTCCTACTACTAAAAACTGATTAAATGTGTAAAATTTGGGGCTGTTATCAAATTGGAAGACTCACCCCGGGGGGCGAGAGTTCCCATCGGCGACGTTCAGTACCCCCCGCCCCCATAGGAATTCTGCCCCCGTCGTCAAGTGTTTAAATTTTTGATATTACAGGACCAATATCATTTTAAACAAGTTTTTCCGGTTTCGCTTTAGGATGAAAAAACTATCGTTGCTTGATCATTAGGTTTAAATTAGGTGCCAATGCCCAGGGCAGGTTAAAATTTCCCCGTCGGCGAGGTTTAGATTTGGTGTTTCGCGTAAATTCCCATCGGGGCAGTTTTATAAAACCCGGGGGTGTTTACCACGCACACTCAGGGTGCCCTGAGTTGTCGCGTGGATATCCAATACCCAATATACCGAAATACACCAAAAACGCTAAAAAAAAGTAGTATTTTTATGTTCTTGATACCCCATTTTGTGTATTGTATGTATTTCGGGTTTACGGTTTTTTTGGGATTAGAGACGCCGTTGTCGCGTTTGTTTTGATTTGAATTGGCCTGCACTGGGCTGGGAGGCGGCGCGGCCCCCAAAAGTGTGTGACCATTGCCTGGGCGCCCATAAATAGCTCGCTCCCAGCCCCGCAAACCCCCCAGTCCAGGGGAAAATGGCAAGTGGACCCTAGCTTTAATAAGCGGCTTTGTGTTACCCTTTTCATTGTGCCCTTTGGCCCGTTCTTTGTGATTAAAAAAAATTTAAAAAAAAAGGAACATAAAAGAAAGAAGTAAAAAAAAGCTATAAATTTAATTAACAATAAAATTAATATGAAACTAATGATCGTAATAAAAAAAAAATGATAATTTTTTTTAGTATTATTCTTGTTATAAAAAGAAAAATGTGTTAATTTACTAGTGAAAATAATTAAGTAATAACTGATTAGAAAGACTGAGGGCACCTTGGCTTGTACCAAGAGTCATGATGACGGTTGAACGACGAATGACCGACGAAGGGTACCATAAAAGGGACATTTTTTGGAACGAAGAGCAACGACGACGGTCGCAGGTCACGGTCGAAGGCAAGGGTACCCCCGTGTCTTCGCGCCGACCGTCGTCGTTGCTCTTCGTTCTATAAAATATCCGTCCCATGGTAGGGGCTACCCTTCGTCGGTCGTTCGACGCTCGACGCTCGACCGCCATCATGACTCTTGGTACAAGCCCTTTTCCCTTCCCGCCGTCCTACCTCGCCAGTAGCCGCCACCAGTGACATCAATAAGGTGAGTTAATCTTTTCATAAAGTTAGGATTGTTATGTTGTAGGGTCAAAGTATGTTGGGTTAGGTTAAGCTTAGGTTTGTTTTAGTTAGAAATGTATGCCTCACCACAAGCATGATTGTAGGATAGATTTAAGGTTACATTAATAGAGTTGGAAATTAGCTCCGATGGCGTGTGCGGGATAGGAGGCATCACTGACAGATTATTTTTATTGGCCTAACTTTTCATTAATTTATTATGGTAAACTTATACATATCTCCACTACTTCAAGTAATTTCCAAGAGGCTTGGAGGTACCCTGAACCCATTTCCAAGGTAAGATTACAAGTGCATTGCTTAGTTAAGGAGATATTGGTTGGTTAGTCTTGTAAATCTTACCGAGGCGTTGTTCTGTAAGATTTACCAATAATTTTATTGGAAAAGAACATGCAGTTCTTTTGATAAAATACCTAGTGTAGGCGTGTAGTTAAATTAAACCTTTGGCCTATTTACAGTTCCCATTTCGAGCTATTGCAGTAGATATAATATCAACACAAGCTAAATTCACATGGTAACAAACAATAATATGGGGCACAAAATCAAAATAACTTGTTTTAATGGACGAGAACTGCGCGAGAACTGCTACCACTTAAGTTTTCTAAATTTTGTTTTCCTCAGTATGATGTGTAGTATTAATCCACTTCTGCGTAACCTTCAAAACTTATATACATATTGTAGAAATGCCAGTTGTCTAATATCGCATACAAGCACACCCTCCCCATCCAGAGCCCCACCTATCCTTTAAGAGGTTAGGTGGTAAATATCCAGATGAACACCGAACTCACTTTGGTGGACGAAACTATTTTTTTCTGGTGTGTTTTGATATGTTTTGAATGAATCTGCTAACCGTTTTGTCGTCATTATATTATTATTATTTTGTTTTTTAGGTATCGAGGTAAGTTTTTTTTTCAGGTAAAGGTTAGGTTACGTTAGGTTAGGTTTGGGTTAGGTAAAGGTTAGGTTAGGTTTAGGTTCAATTTTCCTTTTTTGTCATTTTTGCATTAAAAAAAATAAAAAATATTGCGACAGGTACAGTTATGCAGATGCATTCAAAACACATAAAAACACACAGAAAAAAAATAGTTTCGTCCACCAAAGTGAGTTCGTGTTCATCTGGATATTTACCGTTAGGTTAATAATTATATCTCGGAGGGGGTTCGAGGGGAGCGGAGCTCCACCGTTAAAAGGTCATTTCATTGTTACTTCACACTCGTCCAGACCTGTAGAAAGGTGAAAAAATACTTAGATCCAGACACAGTCATGTTCTACCGTAGATAACGTAAAGTCGCCAGGACAACTTTTTTTCTGTTTACAGACATGTGGTGGCGTTAATATTTACATTTCTACATCCATGATTTCAGGAAAGTTAGAAGGGGCTATCTGGAGAGTCTGTGTCATATTATGGCTATAAATGAACAAAAGACAAAATATCTACAAAGTGGCTACCAACAATAAAGTCGCCATCTAGTGTTTATTTACCGAGTGTCCTACCGCTGTCGTCGTCGCCCGAAAAAAAAAGAGTAGTGAAATTTGAACCCCCCTTTGGGAAACAACCTTGACTTGGCCCCCTCGACTCGCCCGCCGTGTCACAGACAGCCACGGCCACAGGCCGCATTGTTAAGCTACCATCCGCCAACAGCAATGTTTCCGAGTTTAGGTGTAGTTACATTAAATAAAGTGGTGGATGGTTATAGGCCTGGCTTCGCGCCTTGGTAGGCAGAGTCAATGGCACATCCACCCTTAGAATTATATAATTAAATTAGGGAACCCTAACTCGTAATAACTTGTAACCAACCTTTTTTTTTTTTTTTTTTTTTAACTTCATCTAATCATCAATTAAAATCATGACGGAAGGGGCTAAAGCATTAGCGGCTAAATTAGGATGGCTTACACGAATATATAAAAGTGTGAGGGAGCAGCTGAGACTATCCCTATTGACTTAATTTAATANAAAAATGGATTTTTTATGAATATTTTTCCACTAATAGTACGGTGTCCCCCCACA
Organism: Chionoecetes opilio; assembly: GCA_016584305.1. NCBI lineage: Eukaryota > Metazoa > Arthropoda > Malacostraca > Decapoda > Majidae > Chionoecetes > Chionoecetes opilio. The sequence continues at coordinate 20,829 of JACEEZ010009793.1, read as the reverse complement.
CCACCCTACAACTTCACACGGCCTCCCTATGCACATATGGTGTACGTCTTCTAAAAGTATTCGTGCTACTTGTCTAACCAAAGCCAACCATTCACCCACTGACCAGGCGATAGTAAACTATCGCTATTATACTGAATTCGGTACCGTAACACGTCATTTATGCCAAAGATGCCAGCAGTGGATGTTGCTGGTACATCATTTATTTCTGTTTATCATCAGAATCATCGTATAATGCGAGCACAGCCCTACACAAGACAGGAGAAACGCCCCTTCCTCTTGCCTCGCCAGCTGAGTTTGTTTGTAAACAAAAAACGGGGTTTTTGCGTTCCATTTGTGACACGCGAACCCAGAACCAGGAACTGAACCCAACCCTGAACTGAAAGAACTGGTTCCTGGAACTTGGGCACAAATGGAAGAGGCCTCTAATGAGTTAATATATATAATATGAAATGAATATTTCCCACTTACAAATACGTACCAGCGGGCCTCCGGAGGATTGACGTCAAGTCACTGCTCCTGCAAGTCCGCTGCTTGTCACTACTGATGTAATACTACATCAAGATAATCATATAACTGTTATTTCAAAATGTTTACACATAGAAATATTCAGTTCTTGAAATTCTGTACATTCATTTTCAACATAGTAAATTTTCCCGTCTGAAAATACACCAGCGGGCCTTCGGAGGGCTGATGGAGGTAAATTTGTCGCCGGCGGCCGCCGTTCGCCGCTCTACGGCCTACGTAGGCCCGCCGGTGATGGTTACCGTAGATAACAGTAAAGTCGCCACCTGTAATCATGTCGCCAGGCGCCATATATTACGAATTATATATAGCGTTACTACTGATTTTTATGTGCCACTGAAGATGATACACAGTAGTTTATATCATGACTGTATAATCTATCCTGTTTCAGCGTTGTTTTATGCTTTGTAGCTGCAAGTATAGACGGTATTAAATTTCACTACGCGTTTTTTTTCTTCAGGCGACGACGGCTGCGGGAGGACACTCGGTAAATAAACACTAGATGGCGACTTTATTGTTGGTAGCCACTTTGTAGATATTTTTGTCATCTGTTCATTTATACCCATACTATGACACAGACTCTCCAGATAGCCCCTTTTAACTTTCCTGAAATTATGGTTGTAGAAATGTAAGTATTAACGCCACCAGACGTCTGTAAACAGAAAAAAAAGTTGTCCTGGCGACTCTACTGTTTGTTATCTACGGTAGCTGGGAACCAATTATTTTCTGTAGTCTTACCATAGATAACAGTTAAGTCGCCAGGACAACTTTTTTTTCTGTTTACAGACGTGTGGTGGCGTTAATACTTACATTTCTACATCCATGATTTCAGGAAAGTTAGAAGGGGCTATCTGGAGAGTCTGTGTCATTTTGATGTATTCATCTGGTCATAGTATGGCTATAATGAACAAATTACAAAAATATCTACAAATGGTTACCAACAGTAGAGTCAGCCATCTAGTGTTAATTTACTGAGGTCGTACCGCTGTCGTCGTTCGCCGAAGAAAAAAACGCGTAGCGAAATTTGAAACCTATTATACTCGCAGATACAAAGCATAAACAAGAGAACAGTGAGATCTATACAGTTCATGATATAAATCGATACTTGCAAGCGATTTGATAACCTTTCCGACCTCAGCCAACCCCTGTAAGGATCAGCTCTAGGAAGTCCCAGCACCCCCCATTTTCTGGGCTAACATCGGTTACAGCGACTACAGTTGCTACACTACTGCAGGATAAAAAGTAAGGTGAGGGAGAAATAACCGGCCTTGATCATTTGTTTTGTTCATTCTCCAAAATATACACACCCGAAGGATGCTTAATATTATCGTGCAAGAGCAAGGAGGTGATTAACTCCAGCGCTGGATGCCAGTCCAGGGTTACGCTACCAACTGATCACACCATGAAGCAGACAATGGTAAGTACGAATTTTGTCTGACCACACCTCTGGTTCACCGCAGTCAATAAGCTCTCGTTCAGGGATCAGGCATCACTAATGGTTGCCAGGAAATGCGCTGAACCAGTTCTGGAAAATGTATGATCCTTGGGAAAGCTACTTTGTCATGTGGATTCTCTAGGTGCGAGAGGTGAGCAACAATATTTCTAAAAGCATATGCGGACTGGACTGTAGTATTCCCCAATATCTTGTCAGTATAGGAAAGCTTCCCACATCCCTCCCTGGATTCGACCGGATTCCAGAGTGAAAATTCTTGTGAAACCTTCTACCTTCTCTGCACAAACAAGCTTGTCAGCAAAACAGCTGGCAGTACAAGTTGAGTTCATTCAAATGGTGAAAATGTCTGCCAGAAGGAGAGAGCGAGAGGATGAAATTTCGTCCTCAAAATGTCAGCGAACAATGCCTTGTTTGGTTCACAGAGGCATTTAAGATTTAATTTGTAATATGTAATAATGGTCGCCGGCAGGGCGGTGAGAGCTAGGGTCTTTGTATAATAAACTCTAGGCAGAGCGGATACTCGGCGGCTGGCGTAAATGCGGGGCGGGGCAGATCACTTGTTTCCGTACAATCCTTACTCTTGTTTTCTAGACACTGCTTATTAATTTCCTGGCCAAGTTTGTGCTTTTTCTGAATGAGATACATTGTATCAATGGAAACGTACCCGTAGGTTTTGGTGACAAAAAAAGAAAAAAAAAAAGTGTTTCTAGAAATAAGAATGATCGAGAAAAAGCACTATTTTAGGCAAGAGAAAAACTAGTCAAGTGTCTAAGAAAAGACCGCGCAGTCCTCGTTCATTTCTATCTTACTTAGGAAATCGGAAAAAAAACTATGGGAATCATAGTTTTTTCCAGGGGAGTCTACAGGGTAAAAAAAAACTAGTGATGGTCAAGAAAAAACAAGGTCAGATTCCTCTTAAAACAGCAGATTCTATCAGAAACAATATACATAGTGTCGTCTGAAAATGGAGAGGGTCACTGTTAAACGAATCTTTCCATAGCTTTGAGACAGTTTGTTAGGTTTGAGGTATTAGGGTAGATAAAAAATGCGCAGGTGTGGGCCTTAGGGAAATAGTTTTTCCACCGTTGTATAAGTGATATTTGGAAGGGGAATACTAAAAAGGTCTAACATATAATGAAATCTAATGGCATTGCAGTGACGTAACCACAAAGTTGAACAGGAGGGTAGGGTGTGGATGAAACGTAAAATTTTTTCTGTGTGGCCCAGGATTTTGGCAAGCTCCAGAGAGCCCGTACAGATAAGTGGGGGTCATGACGTTTTGAGGCCATACAAGAATCGGATAAGACAAAAATTTTAGCATATTCTAGGAATTCAATGTTATGTAGTTCACAAGTCGCTGAGTTATGATTCAGTACTTCCAATAAACCTTGTAGTACAACTAAAATTCAAAAGCTTACATTTCGATCAAAACAGGAACTTAACAACTATAATATACTAATATATTAAAATGCAAAATGATGATTTCAACACTGTAGTAGTCTCACTTTTGTTACAACAGGAAAAGACAGAAGAATCCAAACATCATTTTCTTGCGATAATGAAGTTGAAATAGGTGAGAGACTGATGAGCAGTTATCTAGATCGCAGTGATGAAATAAGAAAAGTGATATTTTTGAAAATACACTGAGTATATACATAAGTAGGTACTAGATTCAGCATGCAATTACTTAAGTTGGATTTTAAAAGCCATGTTTTGTTGTCAAGCTATTATGGATTCATGGGGAATTTAAGTAATCTAAACGAGAGCAACAAGTGTCACTAACACACGGGACATGATTCCACTAGCAAAGAAGTGCAGGGCAACCAAGACTGAGTGTGGATTGGAATTGCACAGTTCTTATTGGTGTGTCTGAAAAGCTGTGGGCCCAATCATCGGAGCGGCAGGATCCATGGGAGGGAAAGAAGGTAGGTGGTAATACCGTAGTTGTTGGTTGTCACTGACATCTAGACTCTAGAGGATCAAGGCCCAGATCTCTGAAGACCCTCCAATGTGCAGCCTGTCGGGTTCATTCCACAAGACTTCCAGATAAGCTGAAAAAAAGTATATTTTTAATAAGGTATGGTTTGATATGGCAGGTTTTAGTTAGATTGCACGAACATTTCATAGAAAAAAGCCTCAAGGTTATGGAAATTTAAAAAGCTGAATGCGCATATGTAACCTGAATATAAATATCTACATCCAATTATTCAGCACCTATTCCTTTCACTTCCTAGTAAGTGTTCCAATTGCTTATTTAACCTAAATAGTTAGAAGTAATTATCTGGTAAGAAGATTCACTACCTATATATGTTATTTAGTTTGGGTTTGCATATTATAGGACATATATAAGAGTTGGGTGGGTTGCGTATGAAGCTAATACGGCTATAGTTAATTGTTACTGGTGGGTGAGACATTCATTTCTTAAAACGCTAAAATTCTCACTCACCTCGCTCACTACCTATAATCAACAAAGAATATAAGCAATATGGACTGACACTTACTGATTTCATCTTATGTTTGGTTTGATTAAAACAAAATATTATCCGGGTTGATTCAGCTTTTCTTCTCCACTTACGTACTTTGATAATGATGAGAACCCATATCTAACCGCTATTCTTGTATATATTAAGTGAAAAAAAGGTAGTTTATGGGTCCCCTAAAAAACCGTTTCACATCTCCACGACACGACTTTGCTCAGTCAAGACAGTCGGTGCGCGACGCAGCCGATTTTTGGGGGCTGAAGCTCCAAAATTGGAGTGGTTGCTCGTGTTTACCCGAGCCACACGTAACCCGTAACCTTACCATTATCTAACCAACCATACCTATACGACTAACTAACCTTTACTAGTAAGAGAAAAAAAGTATTTTTGCGACAGCAACGGTTAGCAAAATAATCCAAAAACACATCAAAACTTCACCAGAAAAAAATAGTTTCGTTTACACCAAAGTGGAGTTCGAGGTCATCTGGAATAATACCGGGCAATTACCTACTCTAATATACATTGAAATGAACTTGAGAGAAAGGTAACCCCCCCCCGCCCAAAAAAGAAAAAACCCAGCTGGTGTTACCGAAATATCCCATAACAAGAGTTACACCACACCTCTCCAGTAATGTTGTGTTTTGATTGGTTTGTTTTTACTGAAGGAAATTGAAAGTTTTACTATCCCTAATAGCATCAGTATTGTCCACTTGTAAGTAAATAATGGTAAACTCATGCCGTTCACCCCCCATGCTATGCCACGTATCGTACCGAGGAGAGAGAGAGAGGATGGAGGGAGGTGGATGAGGAGTAGAGGGGAGGATGAACGAGTTGGGTACTTCTTGAATAAATGTCAGAACCCCCATTCCCAGACCACGGTAATAATGGACGAGGACTTCGTCTTTGTTTTCAGAGACACCGAGATAATTTTACGGCTACAATAGGTGCATTTTCAAAGGAGATAGCATTGTTTTCCGGAAACCACATATTAATTTTTTTTATTCCTCACAGAGTTTTAATTGGTCGCCGTTTGCATTAAAAACACATCTCATCAGATAAAGCACTAAAACGTGGCCGTCAGTCAGGGTCTCAGATAACAGGGAATGCTAATTGAATAGAACATACCAAAACCCAACACCTTATAAGGTTTTAATGAAACCTAACCTTAACCTTAACCACTACGTATACCTATGAACCTAACCCAACCTAAAACCTTATAGTTTTAATGACTTAACTAAACCTTAACCTCTAAGTATACCTACCTAACATTATAGTTGTGAACTATAACCTAACTTAACTTGCAAAAAAAAAAAAAAAAACAAGAAAATTCGGAGATGAGTGATTTGTTAATAATGGGTTTCGGAAATAAACTATGTGTCTCCATTAGGAAAGAAAATCACCTATGTGTCCAGGAAAAATTAGTCGGTGTCTCTGAAAGACGACCGCGAAGTCTCGTCCTTTATAAACCATACTCTTGCAAAAACATAAATGATCTCAAAATTTAGTATTCACCATCAGAACCTTACCTATTACCTTTTCTACTAGCTGTAACTAACCTTCCCCTCACAGGTTTTACACATCCCTTCAGTTCCCTGACCTTTTAAAAACTATTTATCGTGTCACAGGATTCCGTTCCTCTGACCAGTGTGCATTCCTCGGCTGCGGTTTATACGCTATCGACGACGTGGATTAATCTAACCTAACCTGCGACATTGGCAACCTATCTGAACCTAAATGCATCAAGCTATTGCTGTGGTATTTAATCCCTGGATGCAGGGAAACACGGGTAAAAACCTGACTAATGTATATCTTGGGGTCCTTATGTTGACGCGGAAATTGGTGGGTCACTGGTATGAGGTATTTTTTATACCTTGTCAACGTTACTTGAATGATATATTGGGGAACTGATTTGATAAAAGACTACAACTTGATGGAGGATTTAACTTAGTCTTATGGTTTCACTATATGATATAAGTATGACCACGTCTCACTGACGGAGAGTACTGAAAAGGGGGATGGAACCTTAAGGGGACAGGATAATAAGGTTTAGGTTTAAAGGGATTGCTGCCACCAGCCCTGGCGAGTAGTTCACTATGCGTACTCCCTGGCACGTTTTATTAATATAATATAGATTGATTCTTGGTAGTCGTGGTTGGTACGTGAATGAACCGAGTAAAAGGCTGACTCTTTGGAAAAGCGTGGGGAATACTTCCGTAGCACGGAATAATCACGGGTTTATAAATAACACAAGAACTATATTTGCAAATGATATCTATTATTCATAGTGAATAGTAAGTCTCTTGCTTGAGATCATACCAACACTATAAGGTAACACTGGTAACCGAGAAACAACTCCTACCGGAAGTAAGAAAAAGGAACTTTACACCCTGACATAGGAACTATTCATAAATGATGAGAGAAAGCTCTTAGGAGCATACTCTCATCCACTAGAATTATCAATTCAGTGAATTTCCCTACATTTAGGTAACATACTACTTAATATCTTATAAATTACCAGCATGGAAGATAGAGTATCTAGTACGAGGACAGAATATAGAGGAGAAAATGTGTGTGTGTTTCAGTAAGACCATGGCTTTCTGAAGAAGACACGGACGGCCTGCAACGACGCGGAGCGGAGAGACGAACTTTCGTTAATAACACTTATCAAGGGTGGGCAGAACATCTAGCCTAGTGAAATGAACTGTACCTACTAGTAATTTATATAGAAATATATTAGATATAATATACTAAGGGAGAAAGAACACAGGAGCTAGGGTAGGAAGGTCTTACCTGACAACGACGCGGAGAGACTAAATGATTCATCCTGCGATTATGGCGCTATGCGGCATTAAAGGGGACTTGTTTGAAAGATTTATGCGTGACTCAAGTGAGTAACTTTTAATCCCGAAATAAACTATTTTAATAATGAAACAGAATTGCGTATATTAAGAACATGTGGTTATAATATAACCTGTTACTTGATTACTGAAGATTTAATATGCTTAGTCTAATAACCAAGAAAGGTTTATTTGTGGGCCCGTCAACTGTCCGAAACAACAGTTTTGGAAGTGGTATGGATGGAAATATGGAGCATAGAAAATTGGTGGTTTTCTTTTAGCGTGTTATCGTTATAAACACGTCCATATATGACCAGAACCGATAAACGATGGGATTATTTTGAAAGCTTTAAGACATTGGAGGAAACTTGGTCTGACCAGATAATGGCAAAAGATAAAAAAGATACTGACATCATTAGTTATCACTGATCGCAGATAATTATTTCCACGGAAACATGTAGCCTCGCACAGGGATTCGGGAGAGAGGGGAGGGAAAGAAGAAGGAAGAAAGATGCGGAAAAAGGAAAGAAGAGAAAAACATAAATGGCGGGTAGGATGGGCAAATGATGAGAAAAGATGGCGGAAAAACGAAAGCCGATGAGTCATCCGTGAGACAAGAAAAAGTTAAAGACTGGACAAGGACAAGTCGGGAATTTTATAATAATAATTTTCCTACTATCTCTCCCGAATAATGGGCATTACACGCGTCTATTCTCCGGAAAAATAAGATCTATGTATCAAAGTAACTACTTACGGATCATGTCGTTTAAAAGCTGCGTCAAGGAAGGTGTGTATGGAGACAGAATTTAGAGTGATAATGGAAATTCTTTTGTTCTTTTCCCACGGCGGGGTCTGCTTGTGTTGTAGCGTATACACGAATCCAATGATAAAGGAGAAATATCCCGTCAAAATGCTACCTGGGTAATGCCGTGGCCGTCAAACCTTGACTCAGGACACATTCTCCCCCCCCCCCCCGGTGCAGGGAGATAGATATCCAGAGGGCACGCCGGCTAGCTCTGGTAACTGATAAGAGCCCAACAAGTCCTGAAATATCCGCCACACCGCAAGCTGGTTGACTGTAAAGGAGACGCGAGTACTACTATCTCGAATTAAAATACTCCTCCACTGAGACCAGGCTTAAGCCCTGAGAACAGACGCTCCGACTTTTCTAGGACATGAGAAAACTCCTAGACCAAATTGTTTCATCTAGTCGACCACTACACTCAACAGCTTTGGACTTCGAGTATAATTTCTAACACATCTTAATATAAAAAACAAAAACAAGATAACATTCATTCTTCCTCAAGAGCCTTTTCGGTAGTGTATCATAACACGCAGGGCTAGTTGCTCGTCCACGGGTCGGGTGTGTAGGACCCTCTCCACCGGGTCTAACTAAACCACTTTCACTGCCAAATAGGGCTTCACTTGTTCGGCAAGCTCTTGTACTTGTTTTTCTGTGAAAAACATTTTCTAAAAACCGACCCAAAACCGTAATGAGCCTCCCACCCGACGATACTCTCACCGATCGATAGCCCGCATACCCATGTCACATTGAGTTTACGGCACGTGCCTGGTTGGTGGTCTCTTTTCTAACCATACCAGCGCTCCCACCTCAACCAAGAATTTTTCCGTTTGTCTGTTTGCGACAGTCCCTAGCTACGACGCCCGACATTTTCAGATGAGTCTCGCGGATTAGGAGTTTGCCCACGCCCATGTCTCTTGTTCTCCCTCGACGTCGGGTAGAGTGCTCCACAAGCCTGGGGGCATTGACGAGAAAAGAAAGCGAGAGTAGGTTTGTTGTCCAGGGAGGTGGGTACCGCTTGATTCATGTGATGGTTGGCACGGCTGACAACAACGTGGGCCAACTCAGAGGGTGTCCTGACACAGCGGTCGAGAGGACTGGTACTTTCAGGGTCCTGTGCATCCTCTCGTCACGAATTTCTTTAGGTGATAGGGTGTCGTATAGCAAAGAGTGATTTGGTGTCGGTGCAGAACTGCTGAACCGCCGAGGCTGGTGAACTCCCCTCCGTTGCCAGGCCGAGTTGCGGTGTGTCCCGTAGTCCGCCAGGTACTTGCCACATGGTCTTAAGTGATGTGTGTAGTGTGTTTGGATTTAAGGGGAAAAAACCTAACAAACCACGTAATGATCGCTACCGTTCATAACATAACGGTAACCTTGTTCTCCTGCTACCATATCAGTGAGGTCCTATCCTATTCTTTCTAAAGGTTAGTATCCAGATACTGGAGTTAATTCCTTCCAAGGGTTGTTGTTAACCCTTTACTCCTGGAAACCGTCTTGCAATACACAAGTTCTGAATACTCACACACATCTACTTTAAGATTTGGACCCAATAGTAAAGTTCCTTGGCTTTCTTGAGGTGTTTATCTTTTGCCTAAGTGGACCCTGATAACTCATGCGCCTGGTGGAGAGCGAGACGGTCATACTACGAGGAATTATGAGGCACATAGTGGAGACGCTCCCATCAGTTTTCTCGAACATAATATAGTATGTCCTCTTTTACCGTAAATATCCCAAAGTGGCTGTACGGTGTATGCGTTGATAGGAACGCTTCTCTCCCTCCGCAGAACTCCACCAACTCTCTTCCACACGGGTTCTTCCCTTGGGCGTAGAATGAATTGCTGGTGGGTGAGTCCAACCAGTAATCTCGGGTCGGCGGGTTATCAATCCCCATGGGACGCGCCAGGGATATGGTTCCGCGACGAAGTTATCTTGGCCTTCAGGTATTTAAATCTCATAACATATTCGCGCATCTCTAGGATCCACCTGGTCATTCGAGGAGATTTAGTTTTCTTTTAAAAAATACGGGTGAGAGGTGGTGATCCGTGGACAATTGAGAATTTGAGACCCCATAGAAAATGAAAATTGCGATACAGGTGAGAACTATGAGCAAACAACGCTTCTTTGTCGGTCGCGGAGTAACGTTGTCTCGCAAGAAATTCAGTTTTTTCGGAGAAATACCCAATGGGGCAATTTGAAACCGTTTGACTGACTTGACTTAGAACTCCTCCGAGTGAGTGTTACTCGCGTCTGTAGTGAGGATGAAAGGTTCATGAATTTTTCTGCCGAGCTACCAGGACAGGTGCATTTATCAGGCACGACTTGAGGTGAGTTTGATCGAACGCGTGTTGACACTCCTCCGTCCAGGTAGAGAGTGACGTGGCTCTTGTAAATTTGTAAGTGGAGCTGCAACTTTCAGCGAAACGAGAGGGAACATGCTTCCTATAGAAAACCACAATCCTAAGAACGTCGAATGTCCTTACCGTTTTATGAGCTTTCATTTTTTGAAACGGCTTCCACGCATTTTTAGATCGGTTACTTCCTTCGGTGAGATCCGGAATGACGAGAAAAGTGACTTCTTTAAGTCCAAAGTGCACTATGATGTTAAGTTTCACCCCATTAGGTATAGTAAGGACTCGGAAAGAGTTGGTTTAAGAGTTCCAAAAGAAGAGGAAACGTAGGAGCCATAGATTTAAAGTCGTTAGGTAGTTTTTTTACCATCCCTTCTGAAGGAGGGGAGTTAAGGATGAAGCCCATCGCCTGGAAAATATAGCGGGTGGCCGTTTAGCCTAATGTAGGCGTCGACCGCCGTGAAACGCTATAAGTGACACCGTCCTGAAATTGAGTCAGATCGCGGCTTTTGTCATCTATAGTAAGATCTGGAAATAGGCTTCGCGCTGTCTAAGGTCGACAAATACTTTTGGCCTGCGGACTTGTTCGACCAATTCTTCCAATCGTGGAAGGGGATAGATATCCCGGTGGCGAGATGTTTATTTATGGTGCGATGTAGTCTAGACACATTCTCTTACTACCATAGTGGTTTATTTACCAATACGATCGGTGATAAACCATGCGGCCGTGGATGTACTTTCTATGAATTTTCTTGTTCCATATCCTTGAAGCATATGTGAAATTTGCTCCTTGGCTTGTCTCGGGATACGATTACGAGGGTCCTCGACCTGGGTGAGGAGTCCATCCACCTTATGTGGACCGGAGGGAGGACCAGTTATGCGAACTAATTCATTTTTATCTGTAGGATGAAAAGCGGATATTTTCGAGAATTAATTGCTGTAATTCTGGTTGTTCGAAACAGTCAGGTGTTCCGATTATTTGTCCCTTGATTTAATTCTTTAACCTTTGGGTATCGGGTTCCTTCGGCTGTGCGTTATCAGTGACCGGTATTAAGTCATTCGGGACTTTCACTGAATATAATTAATTGGGCGCCAGTGAGGAATTTCACGTTGTGTTATGACCCAAGTATAGTGCCTTTGCACAAAACTTTTTTCTTTTTGGTATTATTCGTGGAAGGATGTAAATTGGAATTTTATGTGAACTGTACCACGTAAGGGTACCTCTTTTTGCTAATCTTTTCCAGCGGGTAGACAAGAAGGTTGAACCTGGTGATTCATTCACGTTAACCTGCCTGAATCAGAGTGGTAAGCGTTTATTTTACAGAGTGAGAAGATTTATCGGTTGAAAGGTTTTTTTTTTTCTGCTGTTCACGCCTGCACCGAGGTTAAGTTGGATTCTTTGATTTTGTGCTTTTACGACGGATGTGATTAACGGTATGGGGGGTGTGGCCCCCATCGCATTGCTCTACTTTTACCATCCCAGGTAAGGGGGCTTTTGTGGGAATGTCACACCCAAGAAGTAACGCCCGGTGAGATAAGAGTCTGGGATTAACGGAGAAACCACCTTTTAAAATTTTTGCCCGTCACGATTTCAATTATCTGCCCATATCATGCCGAGAATTTTCAACGGGGTGTCTGTGATTCACGACGAGGTGAGGAGGATTCGTCGCTGAGTTATTTTTCCCTCCGATTCCGTTTTCTGTACTTTCTTTGATTAAGGTCTAAACCACTCCTGTGTCCACTATCGGCTTCTGTCATCTTCCCGTTATATTTACGTGGATAGTGGGGGCAATATCGTCACCGTATAGTCCAGGATGATTGTCTACGGATTTTGATTTTGCGTTGAAGACTACTTGCCTGGGCACGCCCAGGGACAGTTTCGATCGAACTCTCCGACAACCAGGTTTGCGACATTCGAAAACAATCGTCCGGCGGAGGTTTTCTCCACATTCCGGGAATGTTATGCGTGCGTGATCTGACAAAGCGCAAATTTTGGGGCATGTTTCCTCCGGAAGAAACTCGCCTGGTTGAGGGGATTTTTCTAGTTTCGCTTGGGCCAAACTGACCTTTAATTTCTTGATTTTGTTGTTTTAAAACCTTCTACTTGTCCGGGTGGTTTCGGGTGGTGAGGAAGTGTGTGCTTTATCTCCCTCCTTCCCGTTTCCTTTTCCTTTACCCTTGGGTTTGGGAATCATGTTGATCCTTTGTGCGGTCGTCTTCCCGTATCTGCCGCTCGTGTTCCCTCGATGCGGGTCTGGGAATTTTTTCTAGGGGAATCCTTCATCTAGGAATCCCTCTAATTTTTCTCGCAACGCGATGGGTATTCCATACCACAATTTTTTCTTATTGTCTTATCTCGGTCGGGGAATTTTCATGTGGGAGTTTTGTCGCGATCAACCGATGTTGGGCAAATAAACGGTGTGTGACCGCTTGAGGAGATTCTCCCCCAGTCATAAACTCATTGCCCCAATTCTTGCCAGGCTCTATCAAGAATACTTCGTGGGTGAACTCGGTTTCGAAGATTTAAGAGCCGACAGTTCTACCTTTTGGTTGCTGATAGTTGTGGATTAAGATGAGAATTCTGGGAACAGACTCTCCTTTTGCAATTTGGATGACGTGTTGCGTCGCTGAGGTACATTGTTCAATTAATTCAAAGAACATTTGGAGTCGGGGCGTTGCGTCGAGGCCTTCTAGTGATGAATTCTAGTATTGGATATCTCGAGGTTTGAAGGAGTCAACTTTTACGCTATCCGTGGATAATTTGAGTTACCGAAGGTTTCGTTGGTTTTGTTGATTGCATGCATCCGTGGATGAGGAGAGTCAAGGAGAAGGTTCCTGTGATTTAGTTTGCTTCAACTCCTCCACGAAATTCTAGTGTGCTGTGCGTCTACTTCCGTCTCCGTTCCTCTCCTCCCTTTTAGCCCGGAAAGATAGGTTTTGCTTCCCAACTCATGATTCGTCGGAGAAAAACTTCTGTAGATGACAGGTAGAGATTTGATTCTCCCTGTTCCGGCGGCCACGAACGGGCGACTCGGGTTTTCCAGTGGCTACCAAGGATGAGTTCTTCCGCCGTTTCTTGTTCATTCATTATCCCGGTGGCCCCTCCCTGATTACTGTTCTTAATTTGTTATTTACTGTATCTCTCCCCTCATCTATCCAATGAACACGTTGGATGCCAGGGGTGTTTTACGTATAGTGATGTATAAATTGAATTATTTGGTTGTGTCCTGCGCGCTTTATTCTTTTGTTTATAGAATTTTGCACTTTCTTATATTTTCTGTGCTAATGGGTCCTCTTTCGGAATAGTATACGATGGTTCTATAAGCCAGACTGCACATACGCCTCAAAATTCCTCTCTATTGTGCGCGTATTTCCTTGATAGTTTCAGGCAAGAGAACCGGGATCTATGCCCATCGGCAATATCGTTTACTAACCTAGCACAAAATGCACAGATAATGTGGCCATTCCAGGACACTCTTCAGCCTTTCATCTGAGAAGAAGGAATTTGCGATTTTCCTCCCGGTTCTAAAAATCTTAATTTCCGTGCCTGGGACGTCGAATGTTTGGGGAATTGACTGGTCCCACCAATGGAAACTTTGTAAATATTTTCCTGAATTTTGAGTCTATCTAAAGCTACTTGCCCAAGGTGGATATTCTGTTATTGTAGGAAAAATGAACCCACCGCTATAGTCACCAGTGTGTTGACGGAAATTGGGGGTCACTGGTATGGGTTTTCTTATACCTTGTCAACGTACTTGAATGATATTATTTGGGGATGATGATAAAAGGAACTACAACTGAATGGAGGATTTAACTCTAGTCTTATGGTTTCACTTATAGATATAGTATGAACCACGTCTCACTGCGGGGGAGAGTACGAAAAGGGGGATGTTACTTCAAGGGGAAAGGATAATAAGGTTAAGGTGAAGGGCTATTTGGTTGACGACCAGCCATGGAGAGTAGTTCACTATTGAGTACTCCCTGGGCACGTTGATTTAATATATATATAGATTTATCTTGGTAGTCGTGGTTGGTAGTGGAATACACCGAGTAAAGTGAACGCGTTATTGGAAAGTGTGGGAATTACTTTTCCTAGCACGAAATCACCTGGTTTTTATAATAACACAAGAACATATTGCATGATATCTATTTTATCATAAGTGACATAGTAAGTCTCTTAGCGTGAGCTCATATCCAACATATAAGTTGTAACACGTTACCGAGAAAACCTATTCGCGAAGTAAGAAAAGGAACTTTAACCTGACATAGGAACTATTCCTAAATGATGAGAGAAAGCTGTCTTATGGCATAACTCTCCTTCACTAGGAATTTCTATTCAGGAATTGCCCTACTTTAGGGCACATACTACTTAAATTATAATCTACACAGGAGATAGGTATCTAGTAGAGAAAGAATAGGAGGACGAAAATGTTGGTGTGTTTCAGTAAGACATGTGGCTTCTGAAGAAGACACGGAACGGCCATGAACGACGCGGAGAGACGAACTTTCGTTAATAAACACTTATAAGGATGGCAGAACATATGCCTTAGTGACACTGAGCTGTACCTGCTATATGTATAAGAAATATAGTTAAGATATAATATACTACGGGAGAAAAGAACAAAGGAGTTTAGGTACGAAGGTCTACCTGCCAAAGACGCGGAGAAGACGAAGATTCTCCTGAGATCTGGCTGCGGCATAAAGGGGGACTTGTTTGAAAGATTTTATGCGTGACCTCAAGTGGAGGAATTTTAACCGAAATACTATTAAAAAATAATGAAACTTGGTAATATAAGAACATGTAGGCTTATATATAAACTGT
This sequence comes from Chionoecetes opilio, assembly GCA_016584305.1. NCBI lineage: Eukaryota > Metazoa > Arthropoda > Malacostraca > Decapoda > Majidae > Chionoecetes > Chionoecetes opilio. The sequence goes on along the minus strand of JACEEZ010009793.1, from coordinate 5,565 downwards.
TACTTTGATAGTGAAAATTTAATATGATTAGTCAAATAACCAAGAAAGGTATTAATTTGTGGGCCGTCAACTGTTCCGAAAAAGTTTTGAGTGGGATGTATGGAAATATGGAGCATCGAATTTGGTAGGTTTCATTTTAACGCGTGTATCGTACTAACACGTCAATATGACCATAACCGTTAACGAGGGGATATTTGAAAGACCTTAAGAAGCTGGGAGTGAAATGGTCTGACCGATAACTGGCAAAAGATAAAAGATCTCGGAAACATCATTATTATCACTGATCGCACAGACTAATTATTCCACGGAAAACTTGCCTCGCACACGGGTATGTCGGGGAAGAGAGGGGAGGGAAAAGAAGGAAGGAAGAAGTGGCGGAAAAAGGAAAGAAGAGAAACAAAATGGCGGGTAGGATGCCAAATGATGAGACAAGATGGCGGAAGAAAGAAAGACGATGAGTCATCCGTAGACAAAGAGAAAAATAAACTTACTGACCAAGACTATTCTCGGGAATTTTATAATAATAATTTTCCTATATCTCTCCCGAATAATGGGCATTACACGTAATATCAAGAAATTGGAACACTCAACAGACGGCGGCGAGTGTTCCGATCGCGACAAGTTCCAGTACCCGGCGCTATCTTAAAAGAGTCGTGAGGGACGTAGTTAATCATAGCAACTCGGGATCTCTTTAATGGTACCTTTAGTAATTGGGAGGTAATTAACAGATTAACCAACAACAAAAAACATTACGGGAATACGTACTGGAGAGAGTTACGTACGTAGCGAATGGGCAGGAGTGGATAGACGTGGGGAACGGGGATTAGTGACCTGACCATGACTCTGACCTGAAATAGGGTTAACACATAAATAACAGGAGTGAATTGTGATGCGAGATTAAACAAGCGATATTGGAGACTCTTACGGCGTAACGCGCTTGCACTTTCGGTACTGTGGGTTGTTGTTTAATCATATTTATATATTCTAGACACGACCAGGATGTGTAATGACGATGCTTACTGCTGACCCAGTTGTCTCCCCAGCTCCCACACCCCACGACACTTACACCTGCATGGAAACATGTTGCCAGCCCCACAGCCACCAACACCTCAGGCCTGACCCTGTTGTAAGCCCACACACACCACACACCACACCTGCCTCGCCACATGTTGCCAGCCCCACCACACAGCGATCATATGAAACTGTGGCAGTGTGAAACATTCATGACAGTGCTTAAAAAACAACAAAAAAATGACGGACACAATATCGCCGACAAGGACCACAATCACCGGGTAACTTATAGTGTCCATTGCGACGGCCTGTATTGCACTTATTTCGGGTTATTAGTATACATGTCCACCTCTTGCAACAATATAAATGATCACAAGTTAGTATTCACTATCAGAACTTACCTATATAAAGTAGGTAGCTGATTAAATCAGCACAGAGACGGTGTCCTTCCCGATAATATGTCTGGTAAATCTTCCTGTAAGCCGCTACTAGACACAAGGACCACTCGTAGGTTACGAGGATCTTGCAATATCGTAAGTGTTTGCTGAATAGGGTCGTGCGATGTGCAGGGGAGGTACGAGGAAATTTAAGCAGAGTTTTACTCGTAAAATTGTGATTTCTGAATCCATCCCCTGTGCAAGCCTTTACCCCCCCCCCCCCTCCAAGACACACCAAAGATATTAATTTGACCTCCGGTAATAACTCCTAGCTGGCATGAAAGGTCAATCATTCTGTCTGTGATGAGAGTCAGCTACACAAAATATTGCCTGATTTTGCTATATCATACTGTTGGGCCTCCTAATTTTCATAGTCATGCCCTGCTACTGGCTTCCAATGGGGAAAGTCAATCGATTCAATGACATTGTATGTTCGATAGTAATTAATTACTTGGCGGTTTAAAACAAGCGAATTATATTTGTGTTGTTTGATAATTAATATACAACGATATAAAACTTTGGTTTAATATCACGTGTAGGCCTCTTCCATTTGTGGCCAAGTTGCAATTGAACCAGTTCTTCAGTTCAGGTGGGTTTGGGTTCAGGGTTGGGTTCGCGTGTCACAAATGGAACGCAAAAAAAACCCCGTTTTTTGTTTACAAACATTCTCAGCTGGCGAGGCAATTTAAGAGAGATGAGAGATGAGACTAGAGAGATGACGATGAGAGAGACGAGAGAGAGACGACGAGAGAGCGAGAGAGGAGAGAGAGAGAGAGAGAGAAGAGAGATGAGAAGATGAGAGAGAGAGGAGGAGATGAGAGAGAGGAGAGAGAGGAGAGAGAGAGAGATAACGAGAGAGAGAGGAGATGAGAGTAACAAGAGCTAGAGCGATAACGAGAGAGAGGATAGATAACGAGAGACAGAGAATAACGAGAGAGAGATAACGAGAGAGAGATAAACGATAGAGAGAGAGATATAACGAGAGAGATAACGAGAGAGAGATAACGAGAGAGAAGAGATAAACGGAGAGAGATTAACAAGAGTGAGAGAGAAAAGAATGAGAGAGAGAGAGAGAGACGAGAGAGATATAACGAGAGAGAGAGAGATAACGAGGAGAGGTAACAAGGAGAGATAACAAGAGAGAGAGATGAGCGCGAGAGAGAGCGATAGCGAGGAGTAGAGGAGATAACGAGAGAGGAGAAGATAAACGAGAGATATAACTCAGCTAGCTGCTATGTGAAAGGGAATATCAAATTAAGATCGCGGGGACGCATCGGCTCTCCACCAGCCAGGTCCAGCCAGGTATGCCTCTTTTATGCGTCTGACATCCTCTCCGACCGTGCATGCGGGAAAACCCTTCGATAAGAGAAAATAGGCCCAAGGCGACCATTGTTGGTTATGAACTGAAACCTCTACCAAGCTACCCACCTTCAATGTGAGTAGAGAAGTTCAAGGATTTTGTGAGTCACTACGCGCTTGCTCGGACAGGGTTTCGTGCGCAAATGGAACGCTGAACTCTTGGGTTCCGTGAAATGGTTCTTGAAATGTCGGCAAATGGAGAGGCCTTTTGGCTTTTTATAAACAAAAGTAACATGCACATTCAAACTTTTGGTTATAGTTAGTGTGGCTTTTTGTACAGTACAACAAAAATATCTTTAATTTGAGAAAAAATATTTCTGCTGCGAAAAACAGCACATGGCAAGTTGCTATCTAAAAGGCCACAGTGGTCCCCCGCACCACTCATTGTGTTTCGTTTGATTAATTATAAAAACAATGATAAATTGGGTTCCATAAAGCCCATTTGCTTAATTTTCCTTCTTTCCCTCTCGTTTTCAAATAATGATAAGGTATGATTATTTAAAATCGTGATTTAAAAAAAAAAAAATCATTTCATTTGATATTAAAATCATGATTAAATTAGTGATTTAAAAATCAACTTGATTTAAATCAAACAACCCGCTTATTTACAAATGAAAATTACAAGTAAAATTGGCATTGCAGAAACACACAAGCATATGGACAAAACAAAGAAGCTCTTAGCAAAACAACACCAATCTAACATAGACATTTGACCTTCAAAATTAAATTGATTGGTGTTTGACCCTAGGTAACGTTCCCCAAAAACTACTTCTTAAAATTGGAGCAACTGCTTTATGAGTGATGTTAACAGGAGAAACAAACAAACAGACACAGACGAACGCATAGTATTATTCCACCTTCCGGGGTAGAAGTAATGCTACTATGTGTAGCTACAAGTTATAGTCAACCAAACACTACTCTATACTGGACTTGCTACTCATTTTGGGCTATTTCCAGTGGAGGCCAGTTTTGCGATTCCTGCCATTTTCGAACATCACTCCCTTTTCCCTTCCTATGGTTTATCAGTATATATGATATACCGTATCTTCGTAAATGTTTGTTCTATAATATTATCAAATAAAAAAGAGTAAAATGCAATAAAGAAATGCATTATGAGAGAGTTAAGAAATATAGCCATGAACTTAATATTCACTTGAACTCATCGCCATTTAATATTTTGCGAGAAAACATTTTAGATGCTAGCGATAGAAAGAAGCGGATTTTCATTAGCTTTCCATTGCTATATTTCGTTTTCTGATAAATGAATCATAACGATGCATAAATTAGCGTTAACTAAAAAAATAACATCATCTATCGGGATAATTACCCGATGGATGATGTTATTTATTTAGTTAACGCTAATTTATGCATGGTTCTAATTCATTTATCAGAAAATGAAATATAGCAATGGAAAGCTAATTAAATTCCGCTTCTATTGATATGTTGCATGTAAAAAGTCTTCACGCAAAATATCAAATTGCGATGAGTTTAAGTGAATATAAGTTCATGCATATTTCTTCAGTCTCATAATGGAATTTCTTAGGTATTTTGCAGTTTTTTATTTGATAATATTATAGAACAAACATTCACGAAGATAACAGTGTATCATTTGTACTGATATGCCATAGCTACTGTATTCATGGAACACTTTTTTACTTGCAATACGATTGATGATGTTATTTTTTTAGTTAACGCAAATTAGGCATGGTGGTATAATTCATTTATCAGAAAACGAATATATCAATGGAAAGCTAATGAAAATCCGCTTCTTTCTATCGCTAGCATCTAAAATGTTTTCTCGCAAAATATTAAATGGCGAAGAGTTTAAGTATATATTGAGGTCATGCATATTTCTTCACTCTTCATAATGGCATTTCTTTAGTGTATTTTCCGTTTTTTATTTGATAATATTATAGAACAAACAGTTACGAAGATAACGGTATATCATATATACTGATAAACCTTAGGAAGGGAAATAGGGGTGATGTTCTAAAATGGCAGGAATCGCAAAACTGGCCTCCACTGGTCATGGGCGGGTTGGCGCGGGGCACGAGTAGCAAGTCAATAGAGTAGTCTTTGAGTCAACCAATGATAGTTTTTATAAAAACGGTTTAAAGTTTTAAGGTTAAGGGTGGGCTCAAACATTAGCCAGGCCCATTACATTGGTGCAGATTTGAACAAGCGTCATCAATACATTCATCTATAACAAAAATGCTGCGACACATGAAGAGTATACCTTTGAATGGTCTTACCAGAATTACTGGAACTTGAAGTTAAAGCGAAACACAACGATGCGGGGGCTTGAGCTGTACTACTCGCAACTACTGCCTGCAGCGGCGCTCACCGTCTCACGTCAGACATCACCACTCAAGTGCAAGTACACTCTCAATGAAAGTCAGTATTATGAGGTTAAAGTTTATCAAATAAAAATAGTAATCATGTCAAAAAGTATCCCTTCAATACTTTTGTATCCATTGCGAGGAACTCAAACACTGTACTGCCATATATGGAGCATTTCCAGCACCCCCTAAAATTGATTTCAGCACCCTGGGGGTACTAGCACCCCAGGTTAAGAAACACTGAACTACTGTGTAGCATCTTCAGTGGCAACATAACAATCAGTAGTGATGCTATAATCGTAATATTTGGCGCCTGGCGACATACTGCAGGTGGCGACTTTACTGTTATCTACGGTAAGACTTAGAAACTGTTTATATAGAATATTCATTATATACAATAAAGCCGTTGTTGAGAAATA
>JACEEZ010009791.1:0-20554 GCA_016584305.1 Chionoecetes opilio | reverse complement strand
AAACAACACACACACCCACACACACACCACACACGCACACAACGAACACACACACGTGCATACACACACGCACGCACGCACGCACCACCACAACACATACACACACACACACACACACACACACACACACACACACACACACACACACACACACCACACCACACGCACACCACACACACACACACACACACATATACACACTCACACACGCACACAACGGTATGTCCATGAGTCTACTGAAAAGCGGCAAGGTGTTACCGCTAAGTTATTTCATGTAATATAATACTCTTAAAAGTATTTTAAGCCAAAAAAAAACCTTCAAAATTATTCAATCTACATGGGACCAAGCCACCACCTACGATTTATTTGCGATTTGTTGAGCCTACTCTCATCAAAATTGAATTTACAGTTTCGGCTACCCAAAACAGACAGACAGACAGAAGACAGACAGACAGACAGAGAGACACACGGCTACTCCTATAGTATGTTAGAAAGATGACGATTATGATGGGTATATGGAACAATTAATGATTATTATCAATATTTATGTTAAGCAATACACGATTAAAGAAAAACATATAGTTAAGCCATATACTAGGGTCTGGTCAGGGTAGTCCCCTGCTACTGGTAACATGTAACCCAGTACAACCAGCCGCATGGTCGGATCGTCGGCGATTGAACTGGCTACCCCACTGGTTCTGCCAGTGAGGAGGGTATGCTGGACGCCCAGATGGAGTAAAAATAAGACCATCTTTAAGGGCAGATGAACTCACTATTGAGTCAATGGCCATCCAGCCCAGCTATGGGTGAAATATGTTACAGCCTGGGGTTTAATCCCTACAGGGGGTTCTGCGTCCCTGGCCACGGTGAGCAGTAAGGCCAATCCTGACATAGATTGGTTCGGAAGAGGTTTGCGAACCCTCCATGTAAAAACCTAACCTAGCCACTAACATTCTAAGAGGTAGAGGCCGGGGGCGTGGTAACCGCGTCCCGACCCGGTTTTGCCGGGGGCCCGACTATGCAGACCCCTCCAATGCCGACGCAGGGGTGGGGTCTGCCTATGACGACTGCGGGCAAAGCCCTCGGGAAATCCAGCATTCCAAATCGAGGGTAGGGTCCCTAGCCCAACTATTTCTTATGGGGGTGGCCGAGGCGGTGCAGAAGAGGCGCTGCCCGTCGAATCACTCCTGGGATAAACCTCCGGAGGGTTCTTCGTGTGGGCTCGTGGAACGTTCTGATCCTCTCAGACGATCGTCGACTACCTCTCCTATCGAGCAAGCTCAGTAGGGGTGATGGTGGATATAGTGGGACTCTTTGAGACGAGGAGCCTGGCAGTGCCGAGACTAGCAGTGGGGGTTACACCTACTACTGGTCCGCATGAGCAATGGTCACCGTGTCCGGGGAGTAGCTATAGGCATCTCCAGCAAACTGCAGTTGTCAGTTGTTAAGGTTACTCCGGTTGATGAGCGTATAAAGCGGGTGAGGATGAAACACACTCTGGGTTTCATGTCTCTTGTTGCAGTGTACGCTCCTACCGAGGTGCGTAAAACTGAAGAGAAGGAGATGTTCTACGCCAAACTCGACTCTGTATTAGACCAGTGTCCTCCTCAGGACACACTCATTGTCTTGGGCGACTTCAATGCTACTACTGGCACTGTGAGAGATGGCTACGAGTTATGTATTAGTCCCCATGGCTCCGGTACCAGGAACACCAACAGTTCTCTGCTTCTGAATTTTGCAATGTCCAGAAGGTTGAGAATTGCAGGTTCTTGGTATCATAGACCAGAGCTGCACCGCTGGACATGGTACAGTAATGTCAGAGGGGTAGCTAAGAAGATCGACCACGTCCTCGTTAGTATTCGTTGGAGGATCCTCCAGAACTGCAGGGTTTACCGGAGTGCTGAGTTCTTTGGAACAGATCACAGACTTGTTGTTGCTACAGTTAAGCTTCATGTCAAGTCCAGAAGAATCTCAAGAGGTAACCATACTGTGTTTCATCTTGAGAAACTGAAGGACTTGACATGTGCTCATGAGTATGCGGTGGCAGTCTCAAATCGGTGATGTGCTCGGTGCCCTCGAGGACCCTGTAGAACTGTGGTATACCTTCAACGTGAAACCTAACAAGCTGCCAAGGGGTGTATTTGGGGGCGCCCGAGGTCAAGGCGTGGTTTTGTCTCGACGGAGACGCTGGAGAAAATCGAAGAGAGCCGCGCTGCCAAGCTGGCTGGGAACCAGGACTAGCACAGGGTTCTGTCACGCCGGACTAGAACCCTCCTGGGGAGAGAGAAGGAGAGGTATGTCAGGAGTCTCGCTGAGAATGTCGAGGGTCATTTGAACGCTAATGACCTCCGACCCGCCTACCGAGCCCTGAAGAACCTCCGTTCCAAGTCTCCATCTCGGGCGAGTGCTATTCGGCAGCAGATGGGCGCCGCGTGTCGGATATGGATGGCAGATGGCTCGTTGGGCTGAGTACTTTGGGCAGTTTTTCACGGTGGACCCTCCAACTGAGCAGCTTCACACCACTTGATCGGCAGTGGATGCCGATCTTCTCTTTGACGAAACCGCACCCTCTCTTGATGAAGTCAGAGAGGCTGTAGCAAAGTTGAGGGGTGGAAAGGCAGCTGGTATTTGCAATATCAGTGCGGAGCTCCTCAAAGCAGTGAGGCCATGATCCGCGGTTGCATGCTGTCCTGATTGCCGTGTGTGCAATCAGGTACATTCCTCCTGACTGGAAAAGGGGGCTGGTCGTCCCTATCTGGAAAGGGAAAGGGGACCGTCAGGACTGCAACAATTACCGCGGCATTACACTGCTCAGCGTGCCAGGCAAGGTGCTTGCCCATCTATTGCTGACACGGATACGCAGTCATCTGCTGAAGAATCAGAGACCTCAGCAGTCTGGGTTCCCGTCTGGTAAGTCAACAACGGACCGTATCCTAACGCTTCGTGTCCTGTGGAGCGCCGACATAAGTTTCGCCAGTGAGGCTTGCAGCCTATGTTGATCTCAAGAAGGCGTTTGACTCAGTGCATCGTGAGTCACTCTGGGATCTTCTGCGACTTCGTGGGATTCCTGCAAGGACTATTGGTTTGATAACTGGTCTGTATTCTGGGACTGAGAGCGCTGTGAAGTGTGGGGCAGGTGTATCCAGCTTTTTCCTGCTAATACAGGAGTGAGGCAAGATTGCGTCACTGCCCCATCTTTTTTCAACACTTGTATGGACTGGGTATTGGACAAGTTTGTAGATCAAAGTGATTGTGGAGCATCCGTCGGCAACACCAAGATCACTGATCTTGTGTTTTTGCCGATGATGCAGCAATGCTGAGTCTTTGGAGGTCCTTGTGATGGCTCTCGAGGCGCTGCACGAGGAGGCAAAGCCTTTGGAACTTGAGATCTCCTGGCTTAAGACCAAGGTCCAGGTGTTTGGAGGCTTACTAGATGAAGCAGCACAGTCTGTTCATGCGTGCGGCGAGGACATTGAGATCTTGCAAAGTTTTACATACCTTGGTAGCGCAGTCCATAATGACGGCAGGTCACGTCAAGAAGTTTTACGGCGGATTGGCATAGCCCACGGTGTTATGGACTCGCTCAGCGGGAGTATTTGGCATTGTCGGTACCTGTGCAGGAGGACAAAGATCCGGATCTTCAAGTCGCTTGTGATCCCTGACCTACTCTATGGCTGTGAGACATGGACATTAAATAGTGACTTGAAGAGACGAATCAATGCTTTTGGTAATAAGTGTCTTCGCAGAATCATGGGGTATCGCTGAGATGATTACGTGTCAAATCAGCGATTGCACCGTGATACTGAATCGAGGCCTATTACCTGCATAGTCCGTCTGCGTCAACTTCGGCTATATGGGTATGTGGCACGCTACCCTGAAACCGATCCTTCCCATCGGGTTGTATCTGTAAGAGACAATTCGGCGTGAAGGAGGCCAAGGGGACGCCCACAAGGCTCGTGGCTGGGGCAAGTTGATGTTTTTTGTCGAAAGCTGCTTGGTATGGGAAGGGAGCCTGCATGGGGACTCGCGCGTGATGACCCCCGGGAGTGGCGTCGTAGGGTGGGCGAGGCGACGCGCCCACCGGCGTATGCCCCCAATGATTGATTGATATATAACTCCAGCAATAAAAAATATCTATCAGAGAAAGAAATAGATTGCAGATAGAAATAGTTATATAGAAATCAGAGAAAGAAGTAGATTGCAGAATAGAAAGTTATATGCCAAATGGCCTATTACATATGAACATAGTTTCAAGAAGTACAGGGCTACATTAACATGGGCTGGGGGTCACCACGCGCGAGTCCCCATGCAGGCTGCTTTCCCATACCAAGCAGCTCACGACAAGAAACATCAACTTGCCACAGCCACGAGCCTTGTGGGCTGTTTGCCTCCTATACGTTATTCGGGCCGCTAAAAATGATCATCATATGTCAAAGTTGAAAGAATGTGCAGGGAACTCGAAGAAAATTTGGCAAACCATGAATAACGTAATTGGCAGAAATAGGTCTAGACCAGTAACCTCATTTGATTATAATAATAAGATTATGAATAATCTATTTTAAGTAGCAGAGGGCTTTAATGATTATTTTTGTAGCCTTCCCACCGGGTTAGCTCAGAATTTACAGCAGACATCAGCCTCATTTGAACAGTTTCTTCCGGAGCCTATTCCACATTCTTTTAATTTTCAATCAACGACATTATCTGAAATAAAAGAAGTCATCAAAAGTCTGAAGGTAACATCCCCTGGACATGATGATGTTTTAGAGTAATTAAATCATGTTCTGATGAAGCTTCGAGCTTTCTTGGGTACATAATTATTAAATCTTCGACATAGGCTCCTTTCCCAGGCAACTTCATATATTAAAGTATACCAATCACAAAAAAAGGTATTAAATCACAATGTACAAACTATACACCAATATCAATTTTACCAACATTCAGTATGATTTTAGAAAAAAAATGTTGCATTAGGTTAATGGACTATTTAACTCGACACTCATTACGAACAGACTGTTAATATGGGTTTCGACCCAAATACTCAACAGAGCTAGCGATCCATGACTTATCTCATACGTATGCATGAATATTCATAATCCTTTAGACAACAAAATGTTTCATGTAACTGTATTCTATGATCTCTCTAAGGCTTTTGATACACTCTCACACTTAATTTTGCTACAAAAACTGTCCGTTTACGGAGTTTTTGGGTCAGCGCAGGCATGGATCAAAAGCTATTTAAGTTAAAGACAACAATATAATACGTATAATAATGTAGTATCTTCCAGGAAATTAGTTACCTGTGGTGTACCTCAAGGTTCAATTTAGGGTTCTATTTTATTTCTAATATTTATTAATGATATAATACGCTGTAGGGAGAAATTAAAGTTTATTTTATTTGCTGATGACACCAATATTATTTTTCAAGGAAAAGACCTAGCATATGTACAAGACACTATGAATAAAGAATTTAAAAACATATCAAAGTGGATAAAGATTAAAGAGTAATAAGTTAACTTTGAACAGGAGCAAAACCCATTATATGATTTCACATTCATACAGAGAAACTGCCACATGTCATTAATATCGTAATGGATGATACAGTATTAGATCAAATAACTGAAGCAAAAATTTTGGGAATAATAATTGATAATAAGTTGAACTGGAAATCTCATATAAATAGTGTAAAAATTTAAAAGTATAAATTAACTAAGATTATTTACAAATTTAGGAAGCATATGAATGCAGAATCCTTGAAACTTCTATATTTTGCATTAGTTTATCGTTACCTACTATATGGATCAGCAATATGGGGGGGGGAGCATGTAAAACCTATATAGACATCCTCTTTCTTGCACAAAAGAGTTACTATGAGTTATGACCTACAATAGTCGGTTTGAGCATACAACCCTTGGAGGATGTATGAATAGAGGCGCCCTCAGCTGCGCGGCCTGTGCTGTCAGTTGAAGCCACTTTTCTCCCCCGTCCGCCACACTGTTGTGGGCAATGTCACGCACTGGCTGACTGAGATACCCACTCTTTCTTTTCACTTTTTACACTATTTGCACTTAACCCCTTCACTGCGGATATCAAATTCATAGGCCTACCCCCCTGTGCGGCAGGTTTAATTAAAATATAAAATAATTACTGATCATATTTTAAAGTGCCTAAATGAATAGGATGCTCATTCCATACCAGAAAATCTATGTTTCGTCATGGTGGAGGCTACCAGCTTAGTAAAGAGTTACGTCAAAGTGCAGCAACAGGGCCGTGACCGTGCTGCCAGGCGCACAATGAAACTACTTACTACAACATAATACAGCTTAATTTGGTACGTAAATGCTTCATTCATGCATGCATTCATTCATTCATACTTCTGTTTTATATCCGTCAAGAATATATTGAATATCTTGACTATTTAGTCTCGCCATTGAAGTAGAGGGCGCGGCAGCGTCAACACGTCGTACTGTACCGCTTGACCTTATTAGTCATACTAACTCACTCAAGCAGAAAAAGAGGTTCTATTATATCGCAACACTTGACACTGTTGCCATACAAGCCTATCACAACGAATATTTACCATAATATCATTGAGCGCGCATTTAAATACAGAAACCATTATGTACCAGCGCATGAACCTTTAAATACCTGAGAGACCGTATTGTACCAGCCGCAGGAAGGGTAATGATACATGGTGTGTGAAATTATACTTCTGTGTTACTGCTAACCATATATTACATATCATATTATGCATATTATTGTATATTATTGCATATTATTGCATATTATGCATATTGGGTCCATATTACATATTATATCATTACATATTATACATGAATCATGTCCTTAAAACTACATTTATATATTGAATAGACTTACATACCACTAAATAATACTAGTTTATTCATCTTAGTCCTAACTTTGTGTCCCTTTTTTGAATACAGCCGCAAAGCCGCCCTCCGGGCGGACTTTTTGGCTAGCTCCTGCGGGGGGCTATTGGTGGGCCTTGGGCCCACCACCTTGTGTTTGTGGGCCTTTGGCCCACCAAACACAGACTTCCAGATAGCCCCTTCTAGCTTTCCTGAAACATGGATGTAGAAATGTATGTATTAACGCCAACCCATTCACATCACCCCCAACCCATTCACTCACCCATTACCCATCACCCCCAACCCATTCACTCACCATTACCTATCCCCCCCCACCCATTCACTCACCCATTTCCCATCACCACACCCCATTCACTCACCCATTACCATCACCCCCATCTATTCCCTCACCCATCACCCTCACCCCCCACCCATCACTCACCCATCACCCCACACCCATTACCCATCACCCCCCCATTCACTCACCCATTACCCATCACCCTACATCAAGGTTTCCTCAATTCTCGCAACCCCCTTTTTTTCACAATTCTCGCTAATAGGCTGCTAAAAAAAAAAAAAAAAAGTTATCGGATCATCTCATAAGTTGGGGTTAAAACCTTCCCTGGTCGACCCGATTCCAAAACTGTGCCATATGAGGGGATTGCGCCATGGGGCGGCACCTATCGCGGCAGACAGACACACACTTGCGCTTTTATATTATAGAAACCGCCCGGGATTTTCTGCCGCGGATATTTTGGGTTTGGCCACACACCTTATGTGTAGTTTCGGCCCCAAAATGTCGGAAACCTAAATTTTTTTTCGATGGAAAAAAATTTTTCAAGCCAGTCACCCATGTCACAATCCAAATGCCATCCCACCATACCTACCCTACCCCTTCATCAAATAAATACCCCTTTACTCCCATGGGGCCCAAACCCCATCCTCTGCAAACCAACCCTTTATCCCGTTTTTCCTCACCCCACCATTAGGTCGTTACACCCCCAATTCCTCACCCATACGCACAAAAAAGTTTACTCAACCCCAAAACCCCCCCAGGCACGCTATCAAACAACCCATTTCTCCCCATTACCCCACCACCCCTTTCACGTCACCCATCCCCACCCATACACCCATACCTTTCCCACACTTTCCTTAACCCCCACCCCAACCCAAACCCCAACCGCTTTTTTCCAACCCTCTTTCTCAAATCACCCTTTAGACTAAAAGTTTCCCTTTACAACCCTCAGCCCCTTCGTCCCCACCCAATACAAAATTTCGCCATTTTATAAACACTTCTTACTTAACCCAACACCCCCCTATCAATCCTTCCCTTACTACCATTTTCCTTCACCCCCCCCATTTACTCACCAACCCCCCAAAAAATTTATTCAACCCTTTCAAAAACCAACGCAGGCCTCCTTTGGGTTAATAAATTCAAGGCAAAAATTATTCTACCGCCCGGACTTTCCAAAACTACAATTTGCAATTTGTAGGATGGAAAAGAAAGTGAAAAAGGTTATTCTTCATTTAAATTCCTAGGTTCTACTTAAATAAATAAAATTCATTTTTCTTAGGTTAAAATGTTCGGGTTTACATTAGCAAACAGGTTTTTCTTCCATCTTTAAGGTAATCCTAGGTATATTTAATTTATGATGAAATTTTGCGAGGTAAAGTTTATGACCTTCAACCACCCGAACCCCCAGGAATTATTTAAAGAACTAGAACACAAAATACTGGAACGAGTCCTGACGTTTACTCCCTTTTTATCAAAACCCCAATTTCCTCCCTTCCCCAACCCCCCAACCCTTCCTTTAATCCCCTTTTTTCCCCCTTCCCCATACCCCCCCCATTTTTAATTCCCTTAAAAACTTCAAATTTTTCCTTAAAACCCCCCCTTAAAACGCATTGGAGAGAAAAAAGTTAAAACGTCAGGGGCAAAACTTCTCACGGGCAGGACTATAATGAGCGGGCCCAAGGGCTCCCCAAATTATTTTTAAAAGAAACCTTTTCTTTTCACAAGGTCCTCACCCCGGCCAAAGGAAATTTAATTCTAAAAACGGAATACTTTTTTCACTTACTAGGTTTTGTTCTCTTAACCCCAAAAATTTTAAACAGCCTCAGTTTCGGCAGTTTTCTTTTTAAAATCGTCGTGTTTTCTTTGAAAAAGTTTTTTTTTCCTTTTAGATTTAACGATTTTTATCTTTTTCATTTTTTAAAGCTTCCTTTTCGCGGGCCTTTAGTTGGTGAATATTAATTTATATCTAAAGGGAAATTTTCTGGCGCAGCTGGAGTAAAAAACTGTAGCTTCTTGGGAGCGGGGAACCACAAGCAGAGGGGGTGGGGGGCCCCTTCCTTTAAATTGATCTTCTTCTGTAGGGAGCGGGGGAAACCCTAAAATTTATACTTGGAACAGAAACCATCTCGTAACCTCACGCAAAAACAAAAAAGTCCTCTCAAAGCCCTTTTGGGAGCAAAGGCTTGGAGCAGAGGACGTGCCTGTTTTGCTGGGTGTTTTAGTCGTTTTCGTAAAGCTAAAAACCCATTTTGTCCTTTCTGCAGGGGAGCCCTTTTGGTGGGCCTGTAAGGATTTTCCCTAGCCTTGGGTCAATCAGTGGGGGAAAAAGGGAAAAAAGGAAGGGGGGAAAGTGTAAAATTTTGGCTCTAAAGCTTCCCGCAATTTTAATAAAAACCCCTACAAACACAATTGCAAACCCACTTATTTTTACTATTAATAAAGAAAAACCCCCCACTATTATTACTATCAAAACAAAAACCCCCCAAAAACCCAGGGGTTTGCAGTAGTTATCACCCCTTTTCAAAAAAGGGGTCACTGCCCTTTGTCTACCCAAAACATGCACGTTTTTTTGGGAAACATAATTTTAAAACAAATTAGAAAAACCCTTTATTTGGGGGAAAATTTAAGGGGAAAGGGGTTTTAAGAGTTTTTTGTTCGCTTTTTCATTCACCCAAACGCAAACCACAGTTTTTTTCCCCAAATAGAAAGGAAACACAAAAAGGAAAAACGGACACTCCTCCCGGGGAAAAGGAAAACGTATAGTACTGTTGGCGTAGGGAAGCGTGCTGGGTCTTTTTTCTCTCCACATAAAAACCCCCCCCCAAAAAAAAGGGGTTTCCCCCCACTTACGACTTCCCCCCCCTTAATTTAAAAAAGGTGACGTAAAAAAATCCCCCAAAATTAAAAGGGAGGGAAAGAAAAAAGGGGGAAAAAAAGGGGGGAGGAAAAAGGGGGAGGGGGAGGGAGGGAAAGGAGGGAAAAAGGGAGGGAAGGGGGGGAAAAAGGAGGGAAGGGGGAAAAGGGGGAAGGAGGGATAAGGGGGGAAAGGGGAGGGGAAAGGAAGGGGGGAGGGAAGGAGAGAAGGGGGGAAGGAGGGAAGGAGGGGGGGAAGGCAGTGGGGAGTTATATGGGCTCCCTTAGCCCACAGAAGATGGCTGACTAAACAGTTCACCGACTTCAACCCGGCGGGATTTGGGGGGGCGCCCCCAAACCCATATTCCCTCCATGATAAAAACCCCCCCTGTTGCGAGAGCACAAGTTATTAAAATACCTAAACTTTAATCAAAGGTAAAAACATGTTTTTTTGTTTACAACGTTTGGATACATTTTTAAATCGATTTTTGGATTTCAGTTCCCCAATTTTGTACCAAAAAGACCAGAAAAAATCTCCGAATTCCTTACGCAGAACCTCCCCTGCTAAAAAAAAGTTTTCTTTTAAATAGGGGTGTTCGGGAAATGGAATAAACTTATCGAATGCATAAGAAATTGTACTATTGAATGGTTTTGTTGGGGGTTTTTACCAGGAGGGCGACCGTAGTGTAACGGTAAACACTCCGCCCCGGGAAGGGGGAAAAGGGCCGGGGGTTTGATCCCCCAGCGGTGCCCGCCTTTTCGGTGAACCCCCTACCCCTAAAATGGCGCAGTGAGTAGGATCCAGAGCGATACACATTCCCCGGACTGGGCCCCGGGGGCCCCGGGACCTTAGGGGGGGAGAGTGTGGGGGTGTCACCGGGGGGGCGGAAACCCTAAATGTAAAAGGTAGCCCCGTCCGCCCGGCAAGTGGAAGGTTTGGGGTTTGATCCCCCAAAAAGGTTGCCTTTTTTGGGGGAACCCCTACCTTAGCAGGTTTTAAATTAAAGGTAAAAGAAAAAAATAATTACAAATACAATGTTATAATTTAAAATATATATATTTTATTATATAAAATTTTTATATATATATATATATATAATATTTTTTTTTAATTAAAATATATATTTATTATAAAATAAAATTAATATATAAAATATATTTTTTTACATTTATGCCTATAGCGCCCGTAGCCAATGACCTCCCGGGGGCCCAAAAGGGGAAGGGCCCCGGGGACTACCCGAGGGCTGTGAGGATCCCTCGCCCTGGGACGAGGCAGGATTTTTATAGTGAACCCGTGAAGAGGCTCATGCCGCCCCCCTGTGGGCCTCCGATGCAATCGCAATCGAAGGTAGAGTTAAAATGCCCTATTGGGCCCCTGATTAAATAAGGGTTTATGTGTCTCTTTTTCCGGGTCTTCCCCGGGGAAACCCCCTCGGTATGCTAATACTTTTGCTCCGCCTCCTAAATTTTAAATTTTTTTGTATTTGTTTTATATTGTGTATGTGGGATATGTTTGGTTTTGTTTTATTTTTAATTATTAGTTAATATTACTTTTAGAAAATTTTTTTATAAAATATATTTATATATATATATTTATTTTATATTTTATATTATATAAAATTATTTAATTTTTTTTATTTTTTAAATTTTATTATATTATATTAATGAAAAATAATTTTATATATATATAATTATATTTTATAATTATAATTAATTTAATTTTATATAAAAAAAATTTTTATAATATATTTATATATATTTTAATTTTAAATTATATTATAATTTTTTTATATATATATATATATATATATATATATATAAATATATATATACTATATATATATATATATAATATATATATATAAAATATTTATATCTGGGAGGCGGTAGCGGAGTGGTTAGCGTCTCCGACTGGCGTTCTCGGTGACCCGAGTTCGATCCCCGAAAAAAACCCAAAAACCCTTTTCCCTGCACCTCGAGTGGACTAAGAACACCCGTATGCCCTGCCCATCAACTCTACCTTCGATTGCGAGTCCATCGGGGGGACACAGGGGGGCGGCATGAGCAGGCGTCACTATAAAAATCCTGCCTGCGCCACTACGGGGCGAGGACCAAACCATCACACCCCTCAAGTGAACCTCCAGAGACTACCATCCAAGCCCTGGATCACCACTGCCTACAGGCGCTAAGCACAAATGTGTAAAAAAAAATAATATAATATAATAATATATAATATGATAATATTATATATATATTATATATATAATATATTATATTTTAATATGAAATATATAAAATATATATATATATATATATAATAATATATATATATATATGCATGTATGAGTAGTGTATTAGTATGCATATGTATATTGTGCATGTGTATGTGTGTATATGTGCATAGATATTTATAAGTTCATATCATATAGGGTGTGTGTAATCAGGCAAATTTAGGATAGTAGGTATTTGGGGAAGCATGACTATGTGCCTGAGTGCATTGACCCTTGTATCTACATTCTGTAGATTTATTATATAGGATTTACAAGTGTTGTGGGCCCTTCGGACCCATGATTGATGTTTGTATAGTAGTATATATTAGACAACATGTGATTGCAAACTCCAATCGTGTTGTTGCTGTCGTTGGTCACTGGTCAAAGTTCCTCGGGGTAGACCACGTTCCGTGTGATTCCATCCCTTTGTGTTCGTGTGTTCCAACCTTTGTGTTCCGTGTGATTCCAACCCTTGTGTCCGTGTGATTCCAACCCTTTGTGTTCCGTGCGATTCCAACCTTTTGTGTTTTGTGTGATTCCAACCCTTTTTGTTCCGTGTGATTCCAACTCTTTGTGTTCAGTGTGAATTCCAACACACAAAACTCACACAAACTTCCATGAGTCTACTGAGTTTGTGGAATTTCGGAAAGACGTAACCGCAGAGTTTTTCTTGTAATCTAATACTCCCCGAAGTGTGTTTAGCCCCAAATCCCCTTCAAATTATTCACTCGACATGGGACCAAGCCGCTTTTCCACCTACGATTTATTTGCGATTTTTTGAGCCTACTCTCATCAAAATTTAAATGACAGTTTCGGCTACCCAAAAAAGACAGACAGACAGACAGAGACACGGCTACCCTATAGTATATTAGACAAATGCTTGTGGGCCCTTCGGACCCACGTATTTATGTTTGTAGTAGATACGTATATTAGACAACATGTTTATTGCAAACTCCAATCGTGTTGTTGATGTCGTTGGTCACTGGTCAAAGTGCCTCGGGGTAGACCACGTTCCGTGTGATTCCAACCCTTTGTGTTCCGTGTGATTCCCAAACCCCTTTTTGTTCCGTGTGATTCCAACCCTTTGTGCTCCGTGTGATTCTAACCCTTTGTGTTTTTCCCTATGATTCCAACCTTGTGTTCCGTGTGATTCCAACCCTTTGTGGGTTCCGTGTATTCCAACCCTTTGTGTTCCGTGTGATTCCAACCCTTTGTGTTCCGTGTGATTCCCAAATTTGTTTTCCCGGGGGTTTCCCAAAACACATACAAAATAAAAACAGCACACTAACGTAATCCTGAGTTACAAGTTTGGGGGAATGCGGAAAGACTTTACCGCAGAGTTTTCCTGAAACAAACCCCTATGTGTTTTTACCCAAAAACCCCCTTTAAATTTATTCAATCGAAATGGGACAAGCCGCTTACCACCACGTTTTTTGCGAATTTTTGGCCTACTCAATCAAATTTGAATTTACATTTGGGCTCCCTAACAGAAGCAGAAGACAGACCACCACCAACAGACAAGGGCTACTCCTATAGTATATTGATGATGGATTTTAAGTATATAGGGGTCACACGTATTTTGTAGTGTAAATTTATGAGGGAACATGCTGATATAAGATTGATTTTGTTGTTGTACTAGCTAATGGTAATGCATGTTATCAAAACAAATAGCATTCATATAACATGATGATGTTCTAAAACTTCCCCCAAATGTGAAAAAAGATTTCTTTTCTGGCTTGGGGTCCGATAAGAGTTTATCATTGACCAATATATTCCTTTTCTTTTTTAAGAATCTTTGAAAATTTGTTAAAAGGGGTTAAAAAAATATAAAAAATTATCAAATGAAAATATCTACCCTTTTCAAATCACGGCCCCTGAAACAGTTTTCGGAGAAAAAAACCCTCTTATCCCAAACTGTATTTTTTATTTCTTGAAATTTCCCATCATCTTATGCATGATTTCAACATAGCATATACTGCGCAAAAAAAAGGAAAAAAAAATTCATCTCCCACGAGACGGGGGGTTACCCTTGTCCTCGCCCATTCGTTCCCCCCGCCCCTCCGCTCTCTGGGCACCTACAACCCCTTCCCGGAAAAGGGGCTTAAGTAGCGCGCTTCGCGCTCTGATAAAACCCTTTGAAAAAGGCATAAGTAGTCAGAGGGGAGAAAAACCCATTCATCAACCAGAGTGGATTTTTTTAAAAGAATGAGCAAAAATTTTCTTTTTATAAATATATGAACAGCTGGGGGCCTCTGGGTAAAGCAAGGCAGAGGGGCAGTATTAATAAAATTGTATTTAAAATACATTTAAATACATTGTGTATTTAAAAAATGATTTAAAATATATTGGTTGCAGTTTTTAAAATTTACAGTTTTTAAATCTTTTTGCCCCCAAATTTTTAATTTTTTTATGAACATTTAATATAAAAATGAAAATAATTTTTTACATTTCTTTGGGCCATAAACCCGCCAATATTGGCAACCCTGTTTTTACGTGAACCAGGGTTTCCATGCCAAGGATATGTCCGTTTAAAGGGAAATTTAGGCCTGAAAAGGAAATTTCAAAGGGAAAACCCCAAAATTTCAAAAGGAAAAAATTTTGCGAATCATTGCAAAATCAAAGGGAACATTGCGTATGGTGTATCTATTAAAAGGGTTTTTTCTATAATGTTGGTAAAAAAAACCCTGGAAATAGAACACCATACGCAATGTTGCTGAAAAGATCAAAAGGGTGAAAAAGATTTTTGGAGTAGGGTACCCCAGACCCCGACTATAAAAAAATGTATTGAGGCTAGAAATAGAGCTAATAGGTGTTGGATTCATTACCAGAAGTGTTAAAAGTAAAAGGCGGAAGTTTTCAAAAGCTTTATCGGGCTCGTCAATCTCCCCCTAACTTTATATGCATTTCTTTTTTGGTCTCCATTTTAAAAGGATGGAAAAATCCTTTCTTAGAATCATGCGCAGTGCAGAGAAGGATGCCCAAAATGTTCAAGGGATGCGTAACTTTGTTATGAGAAAAGATTGGAGCTATTAAATTCCCTCCTCGGAGACGCGGGTAGGGGCGATCTGTAAAAATTTTTAAGGGTAAAGGGTTTTAATATAGAAAGGGGGTAGGAAAAGTTCTTACGGCTTAACCGGGAAAACAAAAGTAAGGGATTCAAGCTGGAAAAGCGTGATTTAAAAAAAAAATAGGGAAAACGGGTTCACAAATGGGGGGGAAGGGGAAAGGGACTCAGTAGACAGTAGTTAGGCGGGGTCATTAGGGGCTTTAAAAGGGCTGGATAGGTTCTGGAGGGGGATGAAAGGGGGTTTGGTAGTGTTAGGTAACAGGAACCCCCAGTGTAGGCCCAGGGCCTCTTGTGTTTCCCTTTTTTTTTAGTTGTAGTTAAATCCAAAGAAAATTCTTTTTTTTGCCATTTAAATTTTTGTGTATTTAAAATGTTTTTTCAAATGTTTTAAATAAATTTGTTATTTAGTATAAAAATTTTAATCTTTTCCCTAAAATGTATTTATTTTTGTATTTAAAAAAATTTCCCCATAAATTTAGTATTTTGTTTTTAAAATACTTCAATGTATTTAGTAGTTGAGCATGAGGGAAGAATAAGAAGAAAATTCCTTTGAATGTTTTTTTTTAAATGAAAGTCACAAGGATTTTGATTCAAAGATTTTGCTTTTTTCATTAAAATGGTATTTTTTATTTTGGAAGATTTGGCTTTTAAAGGGCAGAATTGAGGGCACAAGGGTTTTTTGGCCCCTTGGAATATTAGGTATAAGAAAAACAAAAAAAGGGGCAAACCAAAGAGGCCCCGCGGGCACGGCAAAGGGCCCCGGGGAACCACGCCGAGACCACGGGCCCCCAGACCGCGGCACAGGCACCACCACAGGCGACGGGGCCGCGGGAAAAAGGAACCCCCCACCCCCCACCCCCCCCCCCACAACCACCACCACGCCCCCACCACCACCACCCCCCACGCACGCACGCACGAAACGCACGCACGCACGCACCACGCCAAAAAACGCACGCACGCAACAACGCACGCCGCACCACCACGAAACGCACGCACGCACGCCCCCGCACGCCCCACCCACCCCACCCATCACACACAAAACACAAAAACCAAACCACACACAAGCACGCCGCACACACTGCAAAAAGCTGCCACACATACCATACACCACCCACGCACGTACCACACCTACATGCTGCTGCACACACACACAACAAACACACACACACACACTCCACACGCAACACACGGACACACGCACACACCAAACCGCACGCCGCACCACACCATTAAACCCACACACACACACACAAACAAAAACCCCACACAACACTCCACGCTCGTGCGTCAGGGGTACCCCGTAGGTAGGGAAGCACCTCGGTTCAAAAACCCGGGGTTCACAGTCCCGGTTCGACCCCGGGCGGAGCGGAAAGATGGGCTTTTCCTTAAAAAACCCGACCCTTTTCCCCCCACCCTAAATGATACCCGGGGGTTACCGGGGTTTGTGACCCGCCCCCGGGGGGGTGGCTTTGGCCAACACTAAAAGCACTAAGGATCATAAAAAAATTTTGATATGGAAAAGGGGGCCCCCTACGGCGTTTCTCAGGCCCCCGTAAAAACAAAATAAGGGAATCAACTAGATGAAAAACACGCACACAAGGGGTAAATCCTGATTCGCGGGGTTTGTGATAAATGCGAAGACGTTAACGAGGTTTTCCTGTAACTAATACTCTGAAAAAAGTTTTTACCCAAATCCCCCCTTCAAAAATTTTTCAATCGACATGGGACCAAGCGCTTACCACCTCGATGTATTTTAGATTTTTTTTTGCCACTCTCAAAAATTGAATTTTTGTTTTTGGTTCCCAAAACAACGGCGACAGCAGACCACGGACACACGGTACTCCTATAGCATATTGATGAGTTTTAAGGGGAAAGGGAGGTTAGGTACCGTTTTTGAGCCCCCTCTCTTATTGGACACATGAACAGAGTTAACCAAGGTTGACGAGCTTTAAATTAGAGAAATGTGTGGTGTTGCCTCCTACCAGGACAATGATATATATATATATATATATATATATATTTATTATATATATATATATATTTATATATTATATATATATAAAATAATATATATTTTAAAATATTTTATATTATATATATATATTTTATATATATATATATATTTTATCATATATTTGGGGAGGCTTTTTCCAATTTCTCCGGATGCGGGGGTTAAGTCCCCGGTTTGAATTTTGCGGGGGCAACTCTTTCAAGAGCCTGGTAGGGAAGCAGAAGGGCCCCAGTTCAAGTTTTCACCAAGGAGCAAATGCAAAACCATCGTCGAGTGACCGAAGCAACCCCCATCAGCGTACCTTTCTGCCCATTGGGGGTGGGCGGTGGCTCTGGGGTTGCATGCGCCTAACTTGGGGATCAAACATCATAGAAAAAAAAGATCTTCACCCGAGACCACAGTGTCCTATAAAAAAACCAGCCTGCGCCACCAAGGGGAAGTTTGCCCAATACAAGACCCCATATCCTACAGGCGTATAGGTACAACGTAAAATAAAAAAAAAAAAATTATATTATTTATATTAAAAATTTTAATTTTTTTTGTGTTTTGGGGGGTGTTTTGTGTGTTGTGGGGGGTTTATATAAAGAAAAAGTACCTACTTCGGGCAAAACCCCTGCCCTAGCGGGGGGCCCTTTTTGGGGAAGCTAGACTTAAACATTTTGGGGCCCAGGGAACCCGCTTCATTTTTTTAAACCCGAAAAACCACCCCAAACTGGGGTAAAAAGGTTACTTTAGTTTGGATTGTTGTTTTGTCCCCAATTTCATGTAAATTTTCTATATTTAATAGTAACGCATGCGTTATTATTGCAGTTTGCTACGTTACATTTATAATTTTTACACTCTTAAAAATTTTAATAAATATCTAATATCCAAATCCTTCAAAAGGGGCCCAACACTTTTGGATTTTGGTTGATATAAAAACTTGGGTTTTTAAAAAAAAGATTCATAAGTATATTTTTATTTTATTAAAAAATAGCCCAAATTTTTTTTTTTTTGTTTTTATCACTAAAATAAAAATAAATAGTAACATTTTCATTTCAAATAGACCTGCATTAGGGATTTTGCACGGCACCTTAGGTGTGGGCCATTAGTTTCTTTTGGGTCGGGCGGTATTTTTTGTGATAGCATGTCCTTAACTAGTCTGGGGGACTCTCTCAATGTTCAAAAGAAGTGCAGGGAAATCGTAAAATTTGACGCTTTCCCTATGCTAAAAACTGCTTACATTTTCCCGTCATTTTATATTTTTTTTTTTAAAAAAACAACCAACCAGACGCTCATCACTGCTCCTACTGGTGGAGGTTACACTGGGGTGTGTGAAGACTTTTAAAATGCAATGTTTTCACACGCCTTGTGCTATCAAAAACAAGTAAATTTTTCCTTTACTTTTAAACACCCAACCGGTCCCCAATGCCAGCGCCTTTAAAGTGGACTTTATGTGTTCAAAAACTTTTTTACATGATAGTTAATGGCAACAAATTCAACAAATGACTCTCACATCATAACATAATCTTAAGCTTGATCACACTACTGTTATGAACTGTGTTTACGGCATGTGGTTTTACCGTTGAAAATTGATGGTGCATGGCGGCTAAGATCACACTTGTGAAGGAAATACCACCAAAATTTTTCCCCCTTAAGATTTTTTGTCACGCCCTGTTGGTCAATGTAAAATATGTGGGGATCCCCAGCTTTCGAGCTGGAATTTATCTGCACTCTGCAATAAAAGCATTGAAAATATATTCTAAGATATTAGTGTATTGACATATAAATATAGATTAAGGACAAGTGTTTGTGGGCCCTTCGGACCCATGTATTGATGTTTGTAGTAGTAGTATATATTAGACAACAATGTGAGTGCAAACTCCAATCGTGTTGTTGCTGTCGTTGGTCACTGGTCAAAGTGCCTCAGGGTAGACCACCTACCACCACCGTAGCCTGCCACACCCCAGCCCCACGCTTGCCTCACCCCGCCCACACCTGCTACCCAGCCAACGCCTGTCCTCACACCCACGCTGTTCCCCTAACGCCACTCTGTCTCACCCAGCCCCACGCCTGTCTCACCGAGCCCCACGCCTGTCTCACACAGCCCCACACCTGTTCATCACAGCCCCAGCTCCTCACCCCAGCCCCACGCCTGTCTCACCCCAGCCCCACGCCTGTCTCTCACAGCCCCACGCTGCCTCACCCCAGCCCCACGACCTGTCTCACCCCAGCCCCACGCCTGCCTCACCCCAGCCCACGACTCGCCCAGCCCCACGCTAGTCTCACCCGCCCTACCTGTCCTGCATGTACACCACACACACACACACACACACACACACACACACACACACACACACACGTACGCACGTACACATACGCATGCAGCATGCACACACACACCACAACCAACACACACACACACACACACACACACACACACACACCACACACACACACACACACACACACACACACACACACACACACACACACACACACACACAGACAGACACACACACTCACACACGCACACAAACGGTATGTCCATGAGTCTAGTCTACGGAGTTAGTGAAATGCGGTAAGACGTCTGCATAAACTCTGCATACCGCAAAGTTTATTCCTGTATTATAATACTCTGAAAAGTGTTTTTAGCCCAATCCCCCTTCAAAATGATTCAGTCGACATGTGACCAAGCCGCTTACCACCTACGATTTATTTGCGATTTTGTGAGCCTACTCTCATCAAAATTGAATTTACGGTGTCGGTTAACCAAAACAGACAGACAGATCAGACAGACAGACGACTACGACACACGGCTACTCCTATAGTATATTAGAAGTATATTAGATGTGGCGTCTCCGGGTGCAGTCTTGGTCAAGCTGTTATGAAACGCATGACAGTCAGCTCTTGTGTTTTCGGAAAAGGCTTAAAGTTGCTCGTCGTGAGATTTTAACAGCTGAATATTAAGAAAAAAGTAACAAGGTAGATCGATAGAGATAGAGCATAAGATGGACGAAGAGGAAGAAGATAGAGATTGAGAGACAGTCAGAGAGGGAGAGAGAGTGTGTATGTGTGTGGTTATTCACCCATGGTTTTGACCACATGAGCTGCTCGCGATCGCCAGTTTCACCCTCTCAGTGCGAGCATGAGGCTCATTATTAATGACTTTGGGTAATTTGGGAGCTCACACACCAAACACCCCCTCCCTTT
>JACEEZ010009787.1:15000-27500 GCA_016584305.1 Chionoecetes opilio | reverse complement strand
ATACCCAGCCCCAGCCCCATACCCAGCCCCAGCCCCAGACTCAGCCCCAGCCCCATACTCAGCCCCAGCCCCATACTCAGCCCCAGCCCCAGCCCCATACCCAGCCCCAGCCCCAGACTCAGCCCCAGCCCCATACTCAGCCCCAGCCCCAGCCCCAGCCCCATACTCAGGCCCCAGCCCCAGCCCCATACTCAGCCCCAGCCCAGCCCCATACCCAGCCCCAGCCCCATACTCAGCCCCAGCCCCAGCCCCATACCCAGCCCCAGCCCCATACTCAGCCCCAGCCCCAGCCCCATACCCAGCCCCAGCCCCAGCCCCATACTCAGCCCCAGCCCCATACTCAGCCCCAGCCCCAGCCCCATACCCAGCCCAGCCCCATACTCAGCCCCAGCCCCATACTCAGCCCCAGCCCCATACTCAGCCCCAGCCCCATACCCAACCCCATACTCAGCCCCAGCCCCAGCCCCATACTCCAGCCCCAGCCCCAGCCCATACCCAGCCCCAGCCCCATACTCAGCCCCAGCCCCAGTCCCAGCCCCATACTCAGACCAGCCCCAGTCCCAGCCCCATATCAGGCCCAGCCCAGTCCCAGCCCCAGCCCCATACTCAGCCCCAGCCCATACCCATACTCAGCCCCAGCCCCAGCCCCATACCCAGCCCCAGTCCCATACTCAGCCCCAGCCCCAGCCCCATACTCAGCCCCAGCCCCATACTCAGTCCCATACTCAGCCCCAGCCCCATACTTAGCCCCCAGTCCCAGCCCCAGACCCATACTCAGCCCCAGCCCCAGCCCCATACTCAGCCCCAGTCCCATACTCAGCCCCAGACCCATACCCCGCCCCAGCCCCATACTCAGCCCCAGCCCCATACCCAGCCCCATACCCAGCCCCAGCCCCAGCCCCATACTCAGCCCCCGCCCCATACCCAGCCCCAGCCCCAGACTCAGCCCCAGCCCCATACTCAGCCCCAGTCCCATACTCAGCCCCAGCCCCATACCCAGCCCCATACTCAGCCCCAGCCCCATACTCAGCCCCAGCCCCCTACTCAGCCCCAGCCCCATACTCAGCCCCAGCCCCATACTCAGCCCCAGCCCCATACCCAGCCCCAGCCCCATACTCAGCCCCAGCCCCATACCCAGCCCCAGCCCCATACCCAGCCCAGCCCCATACTCAGCCCCAGCCCCATACTCAGCCCCAGCCCAGCCCCATACCCAGCCCCAGCCCCAGCCCCATACTCAGCCCCAGCCCCATACTCAGCCCCAGCCCCAGCCCCATACCCAGCCCCAGCCCCAGCCCCATACTCAGCCCCAGCCCCATACTCAGCCCCAGCCCCATACCCAGCCCCATACTCAGCCCCAGCCCCATACTCAGCCCCAGCCCCATACCCAGCCCCATACTCAGCCCCAGCCCCATACTCAGCCCCAGCCCCCTACTCAGCCCCAGCCCCATACCCAGCCCCAGCCCCATACTCAAGCCCCAGCCCCATACCCAGCCCCAGCCCCATACCCAGCCCCAGCCCCATACTCAGCCCCAGCCCCAGCCCCATACCCACCCCCAGCCCCAGCCCCAGCCCCAGCCCCATACTCAGCCCCAGCCCCAGCCCCATACCCAGCCCCAGCCCCAGCCCCAGCCCCAGCCCCAGCCCCATACTCAGCCCCAGCCCCAGCCCCATACCCATACCCATACCCAGCCCAGCCCCAGCCCCATACTCAGCCCCAGCCCCATACCCAGCCCCAGCCCCACCCCCCATACTCAGCCCCAGCCCATACCCATCCCCAGCCCCAGCCCCAGCCCCATACCCAGCCCCAGCCCCATACTCGCCCCAGCCCCAGCCCCATACTCAGCCCCAGCCCCAGCCCCATACCCAGCCCCAGCCCCATACTCAGCCCCAGCCCCATACCCACGCCCCAGCCCCATACTCAGCCCCAGCCCCAGCCCCATACCCAGCCCCAGCCCCATACTCAGCCCCAGCCCCAGCCCCATACTCAGCCCCAGCCCCATACTCAGCCCCCAGCCCCATACTCAGCCCCAGCCCCAGCCCCATACCCAGCCCCAGCCCCATACTCAGCCCCAGCCCCATACTCAGCCCCAAGCCCCATACTCAGCCCCAGCCCCAGCCCCAGCCCCATACTCAGCCCCAGCCCATACTCAGCCCCAGCCCCAGCCCAACCCCATACTCAGCCCCAGCCCCATACTCAGCCCCAGCCCCATACTCAGCCCCAGCCCCAGCCCCATACCCAGCCCCAGCCCCAGACTCAGCCCCAGCCCCATACTCAGCCCCAGCCCCAGCCCCAGCCCCATACTCAGCCCAGCCCCAGCCCCATACTCAGCCCCAGCCCCAGCCCCATACCCAGCCCCAGCCCCATACTCAGCCCCAGCCCCAGCCCCAGACTCAGCCCCAGCCCCATACTCAGCCCCAGCCCCATACTCAGCCCCAGCCCCAGCCCCATACCCAGCCCCAGCCCAGACTCAGCCCCAGCCCCATACTCAGCCCCAGCCCCAGCCCCAGCCCCATACTCAGCCCAGCCCCAGCCCCATACTCAGCCCCAGCCCCATACCCAGCCCCAGCCCCATACTCAGCCCCAGCCCCAGCCCCATACCCAGCCCCAGCCCCATACTCAGCCCCAGCCCCAGCCCATACCCAGCCCCAGCCCCATACTCAGCCCCAGCCCCATACTCAGCCCCAGCCCCAGCCCCATACCCAGCCCCAGCCCCATACTCAGCCCCAGCCCCATACTCAGCCCCAGCCCCATACTCAGCCCCAGCCCCATACCCAACCCCATACTCAGCCCCAGCCCCAGCCCCATACTCAGCCCCAGCCCCAGCCCCATACCCAGCCCCAGCCCCATACTCAGCCCCAGCCCCAGTCCCAGCCCCATACTCAGACCCAGCCCCAGTCCCAGCCCCATACTCAGCCCCAGCCCCAGTCCCAGCCCCAGCCCCATACTCAGCCCCAGCCCCATACCCATACTCAGCCCCAGCCCCAGCCCCATACCCAGCCCCAGTCCCATACTCAGCCCCAGCCCCAGCCCCATACTCAGCCCCAGCCCCATACTCAGTCCCATACTCAGCCCCAGCCCCATACCCAGCCCAATACTTAGCCCCAGTCCCAGCCCCAGACCCATACTCAGCCCCAGCCCCAGCCCCATACTCAGCCCCAGTCCCATACTCAGCCCCAGACCCATACCCAGCCCCAGCCCCATACTCAGCCCCAGCCCCCATACCCAGCCCCATACCCAGCCCCAGCCCCAGCCCCATACTCAGCCCCCAGCCCCATACCCAGCCCCAGCCCCAGACTCAGCCCCAGCCCCATACTCAGCCCCAGCCCCATACTCAGCCCCAGCCCCATACCCAGCCCCATACTCAGCCCCAGCCCCATACTCAGCCCCAGCCCCATACTCAGCCCCAGCCCCATACTCAGCCCCAGCCCCATACTCAGCCCCAGCCCCATACCCAGCCCCAGCCCCATACTCAGCCCCAGCCCCATACCCAGCCCCAGCCCCATACTCAGCCCAGCCCCATACTCAGCCCCAGCCCCATACTCAGCCCAGCCCCAGCCCCATACCCAGCCCCAGCCCCATACTCAGCCCCAGCCCCATACTCAGCCCCAGCCCCAGCCCCATACCCAGCCCCAGCCCCAGCCCCATACTCAGCCCCAGCCCCATACTCAGCCCCAGCCCCATACCAGCCCCATACTCAGCCCCAGCCCCATACTCAGCCACCAGCCCCATACCCAGCCCCATACTCAGCCCCAGCCCCATACTCAGCCCCAGCCCCATACTCAGCCCCAGCCCCATACTCAGCCCCAGCCCCATACCCAGCCCCAGCCCCATACTCAGCCCCAGCCCATACTCAGCCCCATACCCAGCCCCAGCCCCATACTCAGCCCCAGCCCCATACTCAGCCCCAGCCCCAGCCCCATACCCAGCCCCATACTCAGCCCCAGCCCCAGCCCCATACTCAGCCCCAGCCCCAGCCCCATACCCAGCCCCAGCCCCATACTCAGCCCCAGCCCCAGCCCCATACTCAGCCCCAGCCCCATACTCAGCCCCAGCCCCAGCCCCATACCCAGCCCCAGCCCCAGCCCCATACTCAGCCCCAGCCCCATACTCAGCCCCAGCCCCATACTCAGCCCCAGCCCCAGCCCCATACCCAGCCCCAGCCCCAGCCCCAGCCCCAGCCCCATACTCAGCCCCAGCCCCAGCCCCATACCCAGCCCCAGCCCCAGCCCCAGACTCAGCCCCAGCCCCAGCCCCATACCCAGCCCAGCCCCAGCCCCAGCCCCAGCCCCATACCCAGCCCCAGCCCCATACTCAGCCCCAGCCCCAGCCCCATACCCAGCCCCAGCCCCAGCCCCAGCCCCATACTCAGCCCCAGCCCCAGCCCATAACCCAGCCCCAGCCCCAGCCCCAGCCCCAGCCCCATACTCAGCCCCAGCCCCAGCCCCATACCCATACCCATCCCCAGCCCCAGCCCCAGCCCCATACTCAGCCCCAGCCCCATACCCAGCCCCAGCCCCAGCCCCATACTCAGCCCCAGCCCCATACCCAGCCCCAGCCCCAGCCCCAGCCCCATACCCAGCCCCAGCCCCATACTCAGCCCAGCCCCAGCCCCATACTCAGCCCCAGCCCCAGCCCCATACCCAGCCCCAGCCCATACTCAGCCCCAGCCCATACCCAGCCCCAGCCCCATACTCAGCCCCAGCCCCAGCCCCATACCCAGCCCCAGCCCCCATACTCAGCCCCAGCCCCAGCCCCATACTCAGCCCCAGCCCATACTCAGCCCCAGCCCCATACTCAGCCCCAGCCCCAGCCCCATACCCAGCCCAGCCCCATACTCAGCCCCAGCCCCATACTCAGCCCCAGCCCATACTCAGCCCCAGCCCCACCCCCCATACTCAGCCCCAGCCCCATACTCAGCCCCCAGCCCCAGCCCCAGCCCCATACTCAGCCCCAGCCCCATACTCAGCCCCAGCCCCAGCCCCATACCCAGCCCCAGCCCCATACTCAGCCCCAGCCCCATACTCAGCCCCAGCCCCATACTCAGCCCCAGCCCCAGCCCCATACTCAGCCCCAGCCCCATACTCAGCCCCAGCCCCATACTCAGCCCCAGCCCCAGCCCCAGCCCCATACTCAGCCCCAGCCCCATACTCAGCCCCAGCCCAGCCCCAGACCCTTAAAAAAAAAAAAGTTTTCTCAGTGGCTACCATGAAACTGCTTCATTTTGTGCGTGAGATCCTCTAAATTGGACTTTATGAGGATTGTTAGAGCACAACACAAGTCATGCTGGGGATTCAAGCGGTTCCTTGTTCTAGTATAGATCGTAACAAGACTTGAAAACCCTTGTTCACAGAGATATGTTGTTGGAAAAGGGAGAAAAGCTTTTACAGCCTTCAGAATCAGAATGGCCTTAGTCTTGAGTTGATTTCAAAATTATGAATACTGGAGGTTTTCAAAGCGCTGTTTCTGCACTTGATTTTCCTGGAGGTCTACAAGTTCTTTTTGAAACCCTGGAATATCTTCTCAAACTTCACTGACGTTCACACTGAAAGCATTCCTGATCCAGCTATATTTCTTGAGATCGGTTTTTTTGGAAAATGCCTGTCCATTTCTTCTTGAAAGTTCTTTAGATGATGTAGTAGTAGATGTTAGTAGTAGTAGTAGTAGTAGTAGTAGTAGTAGTAGAAGCAGTAGTAGTAGTAGAAGCAGTAGTATAGTAGTAGTAGTAGTAGTAGTAGTAGTAGTAGTAGTAGTAGAAGCAGTAGTAGTAGTAGAAGTAGTAGTAGTAGTAGTAGTAGTAGTAGTAGTAGTAGTAGTAGTAGTAGTAGTAGTAGTAGTAGTAGTAGTAGTAGTAGTAGAAGCAGTAGTAGTAGTAGAAGCAGTAGTAGTAGTAGTAGTAGTAGTAGTAGTAGTAGTAGTAGTAGTAGTAGTAGTAGTAGTAGTAGTAGTAGTAGTAGTAGTAGTAGTAGTAGTAGAAGCAGTAGTAGTAGTAGAAGCAGTAGTAGTAGTAGTAGTAGTAGTAGTAGTAGTAGTAGTAGTAGTAGTAGTAGTAGTAGTAGTAGTAGTAGTAGTAGTAGTAGAAGTAGTAGTAGTAGTAGTGGTAGTAGTAGTAGTAGTAGTAGTAGTAGTAGTAGTAGTGGTAGTAGTAGTAGTAGTAGTAGTAGTAGTAGTAGTAGTAGTAGTAGTAGTAGTAGTAGATGATCTTCGAAAATAACTTTTATGGCAGCAAGGGATATTTCTGACGAATCTTCCAGCACATCACGTAGTTCTAGCAAGGCTTTATTTTGTCTTTTGACAGCTTTTCTTTCCAAGGAGTAAATTTGTTCTTGAATGAAGCAATTTTTTTCACCGATGTCCACCATGGTATGATTTTGGCCCTGCCTGTCTGAATTCAGTTCATTTAGGTGTCTGAAGATGTCGCCCAAATAACCAAGCCTTGCCAGCCAAGGAGCATCTTTAAAGCAGTCTGGCAGTGCATGCTTTTTATCTCACACACACACACAAAAAAAAATCTGATTCTATAGTCTATTTTTTTTAACAAGGCAAAAAATTCATACTATCTGAAGGTCTCATGCTTAAAATGATGCCTCTGTTTACCTGATGATATGGTTAACTATGATAAAATACAGCTGAAATCTAGAAGAAGCGTAGTATTCCCTTCTCCTGGCATATATCCATTCTATCTTAAGGTCTCATGCTTAAAATGATGCCTCTGTTTACCTGATACTATGGTTAACTATGATAAAATACAGCTGAAATCTAGAAGAAGCGTAGTATTCCCTTCTCCTGGCATATATCCATTCTATCTTAAGGTCTCATGCTTAAAATGATGCCTCTGTTTACCTGATACTATGGTTAACTATGATAAAATACAGCTGAAATCTAGAAGAAGCGTAGTATTCCCTTCTCCTGGCATATATCCATTCTATCTTAAGGTCTCATGCTTAAAATGATGCCTCTGTTTACCTGATACTATGGTTAAATATGATAAAATACAGCTGAAATCTAGAAGAAGCGTAGTATTCCTTCTCCTGGCATATATCCATTCTATCTTAAGGTCTCATGCTTAAAATGATGCCTCTGTTTACCTGATACTATGGTTAAATATGATAAAATACAGCTGAAATCTAGAAGAAGCGTAGTATTTCCCTTCTCCTGGCATATATCCATTCTATCTTAAGGTCTCATGCTTAAAATGATGCCTGTTTACCTGATACTATGGTTAACTATGATAAAATACAGCTGAAATCTAGAAGAAGCGTAGTATTCCCTTCTCCTGGCATATATCCATTCTATCTTAGGTCTCATGCTTAAAATGATGCCTCTGTTTACCTGATACTATGGTTAAATATGATCAAATACAGCTGAAATCTAGAAGAAGCGTAGTATTCCCTTCTCCTGGCATATATCCATTCTATCTTAAGGTCTCATGCTTAAAATGATGCCTCTGTTTACCTGATACTATGGTTAAATATGATAAAATACAGCTGAAATCTAGAAGAAGCGTAGTATTCCCTTCTCCTGGCATATATCCATTCTATCTTAAGGTCTCATGCTTAAAATGATGCCTCTGTTTACCTGATGATATGGTTAACTATGATAAAATACAGCTGAAATCTAGAAGAAGCGTAGTATTCCCTTCTCTGGCATATATCCATTCTATCTTAAGGTCTCATGCTTAAAATGATGCCTCTGTTTACCTGATACTATGGTTAACTATGATAAAATACAGCTGAAATCTAGAAGAAGCGTAGTATTCCCTTCTCCTGGCATCAAATATCAGTCAGTAAGCACCAAGAGGGCAGGATTTTTTGCCTTGTTAAAAAAATTAGACTATAGTTCAATAAGTCTTCCGAAAATTTCCTAGCTATATATATACACCTAGATTTTTTTTTTTTTTTTTCAATTTATTTTTTAGGGGTCGAAACTTCCTAGCTATCTATACACCTAGATTTTTTTTTGATTTTTTTTTTGATAAAGGGGTCGAAATTTCCTAGCTATGTATTATACCTGGATTTTTTTTTTTTTTTTTTTTTTTTAGGGGTCGAAATTTCCTAGCTATACACCTAGATTTTTTTTTTTTTTTTTTTGAGGGGTCGAAATTTCCTAGCTATATATACACCTAGATTTATTTTTTATTTTTTAATATATACATATCCCCAAGATAGCCAATGGACATCCGAGTGGCACATCAAGTTTTTGTGACGTGATCCCATGTCACACATATTATAGAAAAAATATGAGTTTAAAGCCTTGGCCCTGACAAACTGCACAATTTAGATAGCATTATCTAAAACTGCATGGAGGTCTGGTTACAAAAGATGTCAGCAAGGTTTTCTCAATGTATAAAACAGTGAAATATTATGACATCAGGGTTTTCTGCTTTGATGCGAGCAACAAAACCGTCAAGGACTTCACACTTTTGACGGAGCTCCATCAGTGCACACAGCCAAGCAATTCAACCAGTGTAGCGGGACCAACCAGTGTAGTGGGACCAACCAGTAGAGTGGGACCAACCAGTAGAGTGGGACCAACCAGTAGAGTGGGACCAACCAGTAGAGTGGGACCAACCAGTAGAGTGGGACCAACCAGTGTAGTGGGACCAACCAGTAGAGTGGGACCAACCAGTAGAGTGGGACCAACCAGTAGAGTGGGACCAACCAGTAGAGTGGGACCAACCAGTAGAGTGGGACCAACCAGTGTAGTGGGACCAACCAGTAGAGTGGGACCAACCAGTAGAGTGGGACCAACCAGTAGAGTGGGACCAACCAGTGTAGTGGGACCAACCAGTGTAGTGGGACCAACCAGTAGAGTGGGACCAACCAGTAGAGTGGGACCAACCAGTAGAGTGGGACCAACCAGTGGAGTGGGACCAACCAGTAGAGTGGGACCAACCAGTGGAGTGGGACCAACCAGTACAGGGGGACCAACCAGTAGAGTGGGACCAACCAGTAGTGGGACCAACCAGTAGATGGGACCAACCAGTAAAGTGGGACCAACCAGTAGATGGGGACCAACCAGTGGAGTGGGACCAACCAGTAGAGTGGGACCAACCAGCAGAGTGGGACCAACCAGTAGAGTGGGACCAACCAGTAGAGTGGGACCAACAAGTAGAGTGGGACCAACCAGTAGAGTGGGACCAACCAGCAGAGTGGGACCAACCAGTAGAGTGGGACCAACAAGTAGAGTGGGACCAACCAGTAGAGTGGGACCAACAAGTAGAGTGGGACCAACCAGTAGAGTGGACCAACAAGTAGAGTGGGACCAACAGGTAGAGTGGGACCAACAAGTAGAGTGGGACCAACCAGTGGAGTGGGACCAACCAGTAGAGTGGGGACCAACCAGTTAGAGTGGGACCAACCAGCAGAGTGGACCAACCAGCAGGGGGACCAACCAGTAGAGTGGGACCAACCAGTAGAGTGGGACCAACCAGTAGAGTGGGACCAACCAGTAGAGTGGGACCAACCAGTAGAGTGGGACCAACCAGCAGAGTGGGACCAACCAGTGTAGTGGGACCAACCAGTAGAGTGGGACCAACCAGTAGAGTGGGACCAACCAGTAGAGTGGGACCAACCAGTAGAGTGGGACCAACCAGTAGAGTGGGACCAACCAGCAGAGTGGGACCAACCAGTAGAGTGGGACCAACCAGCAGAGTGGGACCAACCAGCAGAGTGGGACCAACCAG
Source organism: Chionoecetes opilio (assembly GCA_016584305.1). NCBI lineage: Eukaryota > Metazoa > Arthropoda > Malacostraca > Decapoda > Majidae > Chionoecetes > Chionoecetes opilio. Next base: position 17,817 of record JACEEZ010009787.1, on the reverse strand, counting down.
TAGAGTGGGACCAACCAGCAGAGTGGGACCAACCAGCAGAGTGGGACGTATAGTCTTCGCAGGTTTCTTGAATCTTTTTTTTATAATATTAAAGATTTATTCTCCAGTGGTGGTACTTGACAGTGGTGGTACTTGGCAGTGGTGGTACTTGACAGTGGTGGTACTTGACAGTGGTGGTACTTGACAGTGGTGGTACTTGGCAGTGGTGGTACTTGACAGTGGTGGTACTTGACAGTGGTGGTACTTGGCAGTGGTGGTACTTGACAGTGGTGGTACTTGACAGTGGTGGTACTTGACAGTGGTGGTACTTGGCAGTGGTGGTACTTGACAGTGGTGGTACTTGACAGTGGTGGTACTTGGCATGTGGTGGTACTTGACAGTGGTGGTACTTGACAGTGGTGGTAACTTGACAGTGTGTGGTACTTGACAGTGGTGGTACTTGACAGTGGAGGTACTTGACAGTGGTGGTACTTGACAGTGGTAGTACTTGACAGTGGAGGTACTTGACAGTGGAGGTACTTGACAGTGGTGGTACTTGGCAGTGGTGGTACTTGACAGTGGTGGTACTTGACAGTGGTGGTACTTGACAGTGGTGGTACTTGACAGTGGTGGTACTTGACAGTGGTGGTACTTGGCTGTGGTGGTACTTGACAGGGGTGGTACTTGACTGTGGTGGTACTTGACAGTGGTGGTACTTGACAGTGGTGGTACTTGACAGTGGTGGTACTTGACAGTGGTAGTACTTGACAGTGGTGGTACTTGACAGTGGTGGTACTTGACAGTGGTGGTACTTGACAGTGGTGGTACTTGACAGTGGTGGTACTTGGCAGTGGTGGTACTTGACAGTGGTGGTACTTGACAGTGGTGGTACTTGACAGTGGTGGTACTTGACAGTGGTGGTACTTGACAGTGGTGGTACTTGACAGTGGTGGTACTTGACAGTGGTGGTACTTGACAGTGGTGGTACTTGACTGTGGTGGTACTTGACTGTGGTGGTACTTGACTGTGGTGGTACTTGACAGTGGTGGTACTTGACTGTGGTGGTACTTGACAGTGGTGGTACTTGACAGTGGGGTACTTGACAGGGGTTGGTACTTGACAGTGGTGGTACTTGGTGGTGGTACTTGACAGTGGGGTACTTGACAGTGGTGGAAATGACATTTGGTGGTACTTGACAGGGGTGGTACTTGACGTGGTGGTACTTGACAGTGGTGGTACTTGACAGTGGTGGTACTTGACAGTGGTGGTATTGACAGTGGTGGTACTTGACTGTGGTGGTACTTGACTGGTGGTGGTACTTGACTGTGGTGGTACTTGACTGTGGGGGTACTTGTGACAGTGGTGGTACTTAAACAGTGGTGGGTACTTGACGTGGTGGTACTTGACGGGTGGGATTTGACGTGGTGGTACTTGATGTGGGGGTACTTGACAGTGGTGGTATTTGGCAGGGTGGTACTTGACAGTTGGTGGTTTTTTGACTTGGTGGTACTGGCAGTGGGGTACTTGACAGTGGTGGTACTTGACAGTGGTGGTACTTGACAGTGGGGTAGTTGACAGTGGGGGTATTTGACAGTGGTGGTACTTGACAGTGGGGTCTTACAGGGGGTGGTACTTGACATGGGGGTACTTGACAGTGGTGGTACTTGACAGTGGGGGTACTTGACAGGGGTGGTACTTGACAGTATGGTACTTGACGGTGTACTTGACGTGGTGGTATTGAAGTGGTGGTAGTTGACAGTGGTGGGTACTTGACAGGGGGGTATTTGGGCCCGGGGTGGGTATTTGGACAGTGGTGGTACTTGACAGTGGTTACTTGACGTGGGGGTACTTGACAGTGGGGGTACTTGACAGGGTGGTACTTGGCGTGGTGGTACTTGGCAGTGGTGGTACTTGACAGGGGGGGTACTGACAGTGGGNTTTGTTTTTTTTTCTTAGTAGTCAATGTTGGGTTTTTATTTATTTTTTAGTTAGGGAAATGTTGGGTTTTTTTTTTTAGTTAGGTCAATTTTGGGGTTTTTTTTTTTTTATTTAGGGAAATGTTGGGTTTTTTTTTTAAAGTTAGGGCAATGTTGGGTTTATTTTATTTTTTAGTTAGGGCAATGTTGGGTTGTTGTTTTTTTTTTTTTTTAATTAGGCAATGATGGGTTTTTTTTTTTTTTTTTGTTAGGGAAATGTTGGTTTTTTTTTTTTTTTTAGTTGGGGCAATGTTGGGGGTTTTTTTTTTTTCAATTAGGGCAATGTTGGGTTTTTTTTTTTTTTTTTAGTTAGGGCAATGTTGGGTTTTTTTTCTTTTCAATTAGGGCAATGTTGGGTTTTTTTTTTTTTTTTTTTTTAGTTAGGGCAATGTTGGGTGTTTTTTTGTTTGTTTTTAGTTAGGTAAGTTTTTTTTTTTTTTTAGTTAGGGAAATTTTGGGGGTTTTTTTTTTGGTTTTTTTTATTTAGGGCAATGTTGGTTTTTTTTTTTTTTTTTCTTAGTTAGGTCAAGTTGGGTTTTTTTTTTTTTTTTAGTAGGGCAATGTTGGGTTTTTTTTTTTTTTTTTTTTATTAGGGCAATGTTTTTTTTTTTTTTTTTTTTTTTTAGTTTGGCAATGATGGGTTTTTTTTTTTTTTTTTAGTTAGGGCAATGTTGGGTTTTTTTTTTTTTTTTTTTAGTTAGGGCAATGTTGGGTTTTTTTTTTTTTTTTTTTTTTTAGTTAGGGCAAGTTGGGTTTTTTTTTTTTTTTTTTTAATTAGGCAATGATGGGTTTTTTGTTTTTTTGTTAGGGAAATTTTGGGTTTTTTTTTTTTTTTAGTTAGGGCAATGTTGGGTTTTTTTTT
>JACEEZ010009787.1:7500-10000 GCA_016584305.1 Chionoecetes opilio | reverse complement strand
CACACACACACACAGACACACACACACACACACACAGACACACACACACACACACAGTACACAACACACACACACACACACACACACAGCACACCACACACACACACACAGAAGGTACTCCGTAGTGTAAGGGATAGCACTCTCGGTCCACAACCGAGAAGCCCCGGGTTCGATCCAGGGCGGAGCAGAACAGATGGGTTGTTTCCTTAAAACCCGAGCCCCTGTCCACCCAGCAGTGAATGGGTACCGGGTGTTAGCCGGGGGTTTGTGACCCGCCTCCCGGGGTGGTGGCTTTCCCCCAACACTAACCACTAAGCAGGAATGATTAAATGTAGCTATGGAGGACGGGGGGCCCGACCAGTGTAGCTCAGGCCCTGCCCCCAAAAAACAAACTAGGTGAATACACGCGCACACACACACACACACACNGGGTGTGGGGGTGGGTTTGAGGGGCTATTGGGTGGTGTGATTGGGTGTCGTGTTGGTGTTGTATGGGGCGGGTAATGGTGGGTGAGTGTGATGGCTGGGTGGTCGTGTGTGGGGCTATATTCAAGAATGCTCGTCAAATCCCGGCCGGTGGATATTCTCCACCGTCGTACCTCCACTGGTGGCATCTACAAGAAATCCCCGACTGGTGGATATTTGACAGGCGTACCAACACAAGCGAGTCCAAGGCGGCATCAGTATTTTGACTGTTTTATACACATTAATACATTTTACTACTGTAATTTATCATTTCTGACATTAAAATAATAGCTTAGTTAGTGTTCGCCACTTGTCTGAGGCATTGGGGCAGAAAAAATGGGCCCGAGTGATGCTTGCGAGTACATTTGAACGTCCCGCCAGCACTGCTCCACACAATGGCTGCCCTCCACCTCCACCGCCGCCCGGCTTCCTCACAAGTTCACACACCTATATAAGGCCTCCTGGACCTGATTTTACCTTAATGATGACACGTGTGCATTGACAAGGTATGCATGTTACTCTGGGTTGTGTTGAAAACTCCCCTGTAATGGTCTGGGAAGCAATAGGAGGCAATAAGGGCACAGCGGGATGGAGGTGGGAGGTGCAGGTTGTCGCCAATCAGCTGACTCAAACCTCCACCCGCTGCGTTACCTCTGTTGATTCTTGTATACCCATTCACGATGCAACGGGTGGAGAAAAGTTCTTGAATATAGCCCTGTGTGTGTATGCCGTATGGGGCGGTGTGATGGCTGGGGTGGTCGTGTGTGTGTGTGGGGGAACTATCACGTGTAGGTCTCACGGCTTCTTGTAGCTTCCTTATTTTCTTATAATGTTATGTTCTTATCATTTGTGCCAATTCTTAGCATATGTAAGTCTTCAAAACACTACACTTTGTTCTCCTGAATGTTACAAGTTTTGATTTAAGTTTTACTACTACTGCTACTGCTACTGCTACTACTACTACTACTACTACTGCTACTGCTACTGCTACTGCTACTACTACTACTACTACTGCTACTGCTGCTACTACTACTACTACTACTACTACTACTACTACTACTACTACTGCTACTACTACTACTGCTACTACTACTACTACTACTACTACTACTACTACTACTACTACTGCTACTACTACTTACAACTACTACTACTACTACTACTACTACTGCTACCGGCGTGCTGGGACCAGCGATCTCCAAGCTCCTTGCTGAACTGGGACGCCGCATCACCGCACAGACAGGGGAGAAGCGGGAAACCTACTGGATCAGGCAGCGGATCAGCCTCGCAATAGTGCGTGGGAACGCCGCCGCCATCACGGTGCCTTGACGAAAGCCACATCACTGTCATAAATGTTAAACCTAATATCATTATGCCCTGCCTTCTGAGCTCTCAATAAACATAGCTTTTCATTTTCGGTATGGTTTGTACGCCACAGTTCATTGACGCTACGGTCGGGGCCAATGTCTTGCGATCCTAACGCGCTCCACGAGCCGTTAACATCGCAACTCCTTTTGGATGGAGGTGTTCGAGTAGAATTTAAAAAAAAAAAAAAAAAAAAACTGCTACTACTACTACTACTACTAAATATTTCTACTACTAAATACTACTACTAATACTACTATATACTATACACTACTACACCACCACTACTACTACTACTACTACTACTACTACTACTACTACTACTACACTACTATACTACTACTACTACTACTACTAAATACTACTAACTACTACTGCTACTACTACTATACTGCTACTGCTACTACTACTACTGCTACTACTACTACTACTACTACTACTGCTACTACTACTACTACTATACTACTAATACTGCTACACTACTGCTACGCTATGCTACTCTACTACTAACTACTACTACTATTACTTATTTTTTTTTTTTTTTTTTTTTTTTTTTTTTTTTTTTTTTTTTAACTCGAAGCCTTTTAAAAGGGGTTCATTTAGGCGTAGGTTTTTTGTCAAGGGCCCGGACCGGGCCCGCCCTTTTGCGACGACCCCCCTGAAAAGTTGT
>JACEEZ010009786.1:30000-41402 GCA_016584305.1 Chionoecetes opilio | reverse complement strand
TTAAAAAGAAAAAATGAAAAAAAGTGAAGAACAAAGGAGGCCACTAAAAAATACAGAAAAATAACAAAAGAAAAAAAGATATAAAGAAAACGCAACAGAAAAAACACGAAAAGTAATCAAACAACATATTTTTTCCGTCAAGAGTCAAGACTTCTACTATTCCTCCCCTTTTTTTACCCCCCCGCCCCCCAAAAAATACACTTTAAATTTTCGCATTACTTTGTGAATGCATAATTGACAAACACGAAAGTTGAAAAACACTTTTGTTACTCGTCAATTTCTCTTCCAAAACTCTTGACAAGAAGGAGAGAGAAAGAGAGAGAGAGCGAGAGAGCGGGAGAGAAACAGAAAGAGAGAGAGAAAAAAAAAGTCTACAATAACACACAAGAAATCATCAACACAATGTCTGATCATCGCAATATAAAACAAATACATTCAAAACAAATACTGAAGAAAATCATTCGAGTTCCATCCCGTCCTTTCCTCCAAAACTACTGACGAAGCACCAGCAGGAGGCAAAGTAATCAGAGGCTTCTCCGCCCTTTGGAAACTATGAAAGGCCTGTTACGGGAAAGGCCCGTGGAATGACCATGATTACTTGCACCACCTCATAGCTCTCTTGGCCGGGTAGTCCCAATGGTAGGGTGAACAGAGCCAGTATTGGGCACGGCCAGTTGAATAGGATGAACGGCGCCGAACTTCAGAAACACATCACCCATTACCTGCTAATTTTCCACCGAGGATGAGGGACAGTGGATTGTATTGAACCCCTGTTGAACGCGGAGAGGAGGGAGTGAAAGAAGGTGGTGAAGGGGAGAGGGGGGAGGCAGGGTGGTCATAGGGTATAAAGGTGCAAGGCTCCTGTCCTGTATAACTGAGTGGGCTTCTCTTTTATACCTGACGCCCGTGCACCTGTATGTCTGTCTGTCTGTCTCTTTGGCTGTTTGTTTATCTATCTGTCTGTTTATCTGTCTATCTGTATATCTGTTATACCTGATGCCCGCCTACCTGTATGTCTGAATGTCTGTCTGTCTGTTTGGCTGTCTTTTTATCTGTCTATTTGTCTGTATGTTATACCTGACGCTCGCCCACCTGTCTGTCTGTCTGCATAGCTGTCTGTCTCTTTGGCTGGCTGTCTGTCTGTCTCTTTGGCTGTCTGTTTATCTGTCTATCTGTGTCTGTTATACACGACGCTCGCCCACCAGTCTGTCTGTCTGTCTGTATGTATGTCTGTCGGGTATGTGTGACTGGAATGCTTTATCCGAGTTACGAGTTTTGATGTGGTTTTTGTTAAGATAATTAAAGGTTTTGTTGCTTGTGCCCTAGTCTGTGTTTCAACTCTCTCTGCGTTTCAACTCTCTCTGTTTCAACTCTCTCTGTGTTTCAACTCTCTCTCTCTCTCTCTCTCTCCTTCTCTCTTCTTCTCTCTCTCTCTCTCTCTCTCTCTCTCTCTTCTCTCTTCTCTCTCTCTCTCTCTCTCTCTCTCTCTCTCTCTCTCTCTCTCTCTCCTACACACACACACACACACACACATACACACCACACTCACACTCACACTCACACACACCACACACACACACACACACACACACACACATCACACACACACACACACACACACACACAGTCACACACATAGACACCACTCACTCACTCACTCACTCACTCACACTCAAATCACACATACACACACACACACACACACACACACACACACACACACTCTTGTTTTCTTGTTTGTTTTGTTTAGAGGATAATGCCTCGGAGCCATAGTGATCTACCGCTGCTGCATATTAGTGTTGGCCGAAGCCACCACCCCGGGGGGGGGGGGTTACAAGCCCCCGGCTGCACCCGGTACCCATTCACTGCTGGGTGGACAGGGCTAGGGATTTAAGAAAGACTACCCATCTATCTTTCGCTCCGCCCGGGGATCGAACCCGAGACTTCTCGGTTGTAAGCCGAGCGTGCTAACCACTACACTACGAGTTCCCGTACACACACACACACACACACACACACACACACACAACACACACACACGCCACACACACATACACACACACACACACACACAAGTACTCACTCTGTTGCTTGTCGATGTGAATGTGTCTCAAGTGGGGATCATAAACCAATTTGTCTGGCTCAATGTTAATAGGCGATTGGCGTCGACCCCTCTCACACATATTCCAGTTTGGGTTGAGCAGCCCCCAGAATTCAGGACCTGAGGGACGTGAAGGAGGGCCGGTGAGGAACACATTAGACAGGCAAACCATTACACGCTGATAAAATGTGCGTGGTGTGTGACAGGATGAATAGATAGAGCGTGAAAGCCAGGTTATAGAAGTGGGAAGTGAATACGTGTTGATGAATGGATAGATATGATAAGTAACGATTAAAGATAGTATCAATATTATGAATAATATAGCAATACACGTTAGATATATTAGGAATAGCGTGAGAGAAAAAGTGAAATAGACAGGTATAGGTGGATCAAGGGATATAGAAAGTGATAAGATACATACGTAAAGACAAGTGCTGTGGGCCCTTCGGACCACTGTACTGATGTTTGTAGTAGTAGTATATATTAGACACAATGCAAATGCAAACTACAATCGTGTTGTTGCTGTCGTTGGTCACTGTCAAATGCCTCGGGGTAGACCACCTACCAGCACCGTAGCCTGCCTCACCCCAGCCTCATGACTGCCTCACCCCAGCCCCACGCCTGCCTCACCCCAGCCCCACGCCTGCCTCACCCCCGCCCCACCTTTTCCTCACCCCCGCCCCCCGCCTGCCTCACCCCAGCCCCAACCTGCCTCACCCCAGAACCCATGCTTTTCTCACCCAAAACCCCACGCCTGCCTCACCCACCCCCACGCCGGCCTCACTCCAGCCCCACGCCTGCCTCAAACCCCAGCCCACGCCCGCCTCACCCCCCAGCCCCCACCCCCCCCCCCCAAGCTCACCCAGCCCCCCGCCGAAACCCCCCCCCTCACCCCCCCAAAAACCTTTCACCCCACCCCCCCGCCGCCCCCCCACCCCCGTCCCCCCCCCCCCACGCCGTCAACCCAGCCCCCCCCACCCAAATATACCCGTTTTTGAATCCCCAAATATACCCTTTCGGAGCGACGCAAATATACCCTTTTCCAACCGCAAATATCCCTTTTCCAACCGCAAATAATCCTTTTGAAACCCCAAATATACCCTTGTTAGAAAACGCCAAAAATACCATTTGCCACACATATACCTTTTTCCAACCGCAATATACCCTTTTTCAAACCCAAATATACCCTATTTCACCCTATTTCCCCCCCCAACCCCATTGCCATGAATGTTAATTAATAGCAATCGCAATTGATCTGTGTCGTTCTTCTGGTTTTAGTGGGTTTTCTTGGTTTTGTACAATTTACTGAAAAACTTGAACATAATACACAAAAGAGATTAAATGAAAATTCAGGAATATTTGCATATGGAGTGTTTACATGACTATTGAATATAATATTATGAAAAGAACTGTAACATAATGAACAGAACAGGTCCTTACTGTGAAGCCCATATGCATGTAATTATAAACTGGGCAGATTTTTCTGTATGTTATTATTTGTAAAATGTCATGTTTATTAAAGCAACACCTTTAGCGGCTATTACACGGGCAATATAAGGAACCGACATTAGTGGATGACTATAATTATTTATTGCAAGATAATTTTCTTCTAAAAACGCTTTACCGAATTATATATATGAAGGACAGTGGTGGTGGTGGTCAGGGTGTAACAGTGGTATGGTGGAGTCAGGGTGTAAGCAGTTATGGTGGTGGTGGTGTTTAGGGTGTAACACTAAACTCTCCTCTCTCTCTCTCTCTCTCTCTCTCTCTCTCTCTCTCTCTCTGTCTCTCGTTCTCTCTCCTCCCTCTCTCGTCGTTCTCCTCTCTCTCTTCTCTCTCTCTCTCTCTCTCCTCTCTCTCTCTCTCTCTCTCTCTCTCTCTTCTCTCGTCTCTCTTCTCTCGTCTCTCTCCTCTCTCTCTCACACACCACACACACACACCACACAAACAACAAACCACACAATATATTCGTAATAACCTCGATTCCTATTAGATCCCTCAAGTTTTTTTCTTTATTCAATTAGCAGTTGAAGCATAGAAAAAAAGGCTTAAATCTCTCTCTCTCTCTCTCTCTCTCTCTCGGCCCGGTCTCTACTCTCTCTCTCTCTCCTCTCTCTCTCTCTATCTCTCTCTCTATCTCTCTCTCTCGGTCTCATCTCTCGTCTCTCTCTCTCTCTCTCTCTCTTTCTCTCTCTCTCTCGTCGATCTCTCGTCTCCTCTCTCTCTCTCTTTCTCTCTCTCTTCTCTCCTCTCTCTCATCTCTCTCTCTCGTGCTCTACTTTTTTAATTTTTTTAATTGAGTTACAAAACATTAGAGTGTAGCAGTGGTGGTGGTGGTGGTAACAAAGAGAACGCACTGAGATGATGAAGGGCAGACTGAAGTATATTATTATCTCCGCTGCTTGCTAATTCATATATTATCAAATATGCTACATATTAAACTCAATATTTTTACGGTAAGTTTGTAATCAGAAAAACATACTCACCTTTGACCAGCACAATGTTTATTTCACATGTACATATCATTTTTTTATGATTTAGCTAGTGGTACCAAAAATACCCTTTAAAACCCTTTTGCAAATATACCCTTTCAAACCCTTCTCGTCTTGCTAACATGTACCTGATAGAGTACGTACGCTTGGTTTTCAATGAATTATCAAATATGCAACATATTATAGTCAATTTTACGGTAGTTTGTAATCAGAAAAACATACTCACATTTAACCAGAACAAATGTTTATTTCCATGTACTTATAATTGCAAGATTTAGCTAGTGTGACAAATCTACCCTTGTTAAAACCCCGACAATTATACCCTTTTACACCCTTCTTCTGCTGACAAATATACCCTTTCTCAACTCTCTCGTCTAAAAAGGGTAGATGATGGGTATAATCGGCAGCATCTACCTTTCAGGCTGGGCATAGGGTATACAAAGGGTAGTGATGGTGCGATGTAACAATTCTACCCTTAATATACCCCTCATTTCTGAGAGTGTAACCTAACGTAATATAACCTAACCCCACGTTTTAACCTCCTAACTAAAGCCAAATTCGCATTGAAAAAGGTCCAAGGAAAGGGAAAAACCGAGGCGATGCAGGTCACAAGAGGAAGATGAGTGAGACGCACGTAAACAGTTTTCTCTCTCCTCCCTATAGACAACATATCATAATTATCTCCAAAGCAACGATTTGCGACGGAAGCTCATAGAAAGAATGTTTCCTAGAATCTAATAAGGTAAACAGAAACCGGTATTAGTTTACACCAGGACCAGAATTCCCTACACAATTGGGAGTATGGATTTTGTTTACCTTATTGGATTATAGGAAACTTTCTCTCAATGAGCTTCCGTCGCAAATCATTACTTTTAGAGATATGATATGTTGTTTATAGGGAGGAGTGAGCCATGTTTACGTGCGCCTCACTCTTCTTCCTTTTGTGACCTGCATCGCCTCTGTTCTTCCCTTGCCGCGGACACTTTTTAATTAGGATTTGGTTTTAGTTAGGAGATTAAAATGTGGGGTTAGGTTAGGTTATTGAGTCTAAAGGTGGGGTTAGGTTAGTTAATTTTCATATGTCCTACACACACTCCTTCCTACTGAAAACATGTTATAGTTACGAAAGTAATGCTTTGCGACGGAAACGCAGAGAGAGAATGTTTCTTAGAATTCATCAAGGTTAACAGAGACCATACTCCCAATTCCAATGATCTGAAACTCGAGAAATGCCAGTGTTCGCTGGCAGTTTTAACTCAAAGGTTGGTCTACTGTGTTTTGGCTCCGCGACTAATATTTTTCATAAATTAATTTCGCGATAAACATTGATGCCCGCATCTGAATACCAAAAATATGTTTTTCTGTTGTCTCTACTAATTATATGGATGACATGCATTACAATGGAACGTTCTATAATAGCAATTTAAATGCAAATTACTCGCCTCGAAGTAGCAAAGCTTAATATATTTTTTACATGTATATTATGGCATGTAAAATTTGGGCGATGTTCACCAACTGTTTTCTAAGACATGTACTGCTGCATCTGGCAAACCTTGTCAAAATAAATAACAAATGCCTTGGAAAAACGAAGAATCAGAATGCCCGAAATCGGCTTGTTTGCTGCGACAATGTAGGTTATAATTGCGGTGAGTCGACAGCCGCGGCGGGAGTGGTGGGGGGAGAGGATTTTGCGGGGAGATTGAATCAAAACATTACGACTTCACGCGTCGACTCATTGCACTTCCAGCTTTCTATCTGGATTGATACACAATAATAACAGGAAAAAATGACTGCCTAGGTATAGAGTACTTCTAACATTCTTATTAACTATATAATATCCTAGGAGTAGCATTTATCTCACCTCCTCAACTATAACCTGCTTGGTTATTTGGTTATATACAATGTTTTAAGAATCAGGCACCTATACAATATACATGTTAGCAGAAAATCGTTCTTAAAATATTAATACTTGTGTGTTTTAAGTGCATGGAAATAAGCCCATATTTTTCTTTCAAGTTGACCAACTTTTCACCAAATTGTGAGTTAAAACTGCCAGCGACCACTGGCATTTCGGAGTTGCAGTTCTCTCTAATTGTGTACAGAGTTCTGGTCCTTGTGTAAAATCATACCAAGCAATGGTAGCATGAACCTGAGCCTCACGCCCCCAAACCGAACAACTGTTTTTTCCTGGAAACGCGGAGGCTGGCAGCAGACTACAACCTGGATTCTCGTCAGGGCGGAAAACAGTTGACTCTAAATCGCAGGAAATCAGGGTAACGCACCTTGAGCGTGAGGCGGGCAGGGCGGCGCGGCGAGGATGGGATGGAAGGAAACACGCCCCGCCACGCCCCGCCAAACACACGAGGCATCCTTCCTGTGTGCCAAGGATCAAGCCAGGCACTAACACTTACACTGATCCTTCCTCCAAAAGGCGCCATCCTGCACTGCCTGTATGCTGGCCTCCTCCTCCTGCCTCGTGATGCGTGTTGAGCGGCGCTTCGTGACATTCTCCTATCACAGACAAGATTTTCGTCTCGAGGCAGATTCGAATACTACAAAGCATTATTTATCACTACTAACCACTACTTATCTTGTTTTGATTGTCACAAATAAAGAGCTTGAGTGTTTGATACGCGTTTCTGACGATGATGATGCATGCATAGTTAATGCATTCTGTTGCAAAAGGACTTGTTTTTAGAGGAAAACTGAGACAAATAACAGAAAACAAAGCGCGATTCGAGACACTGACCCGAAACAGAGACTAGCAATTGAAAAAAAAAAAATGAAAAAAAACCCATAGAGGAAAATGTCAGCAATCTCAGCGGGAGTCTCACCGAGGCCACCGAGATGACAATACATCGCCCGTGACGTCACACCATCTAGATCCCACCCGCTCCGCTCCCCGTACAAGTTTACCTACCTAATATAATGTTTATCAGTATAAAAGATATACTGTTATCTTCGAAAATGTTTGTTCTATAATTTTTATCAAATACAAAAAAATGTAAAACACACAAAATAAATGCATTATGAGACTTTTCAAGAAATGCATTAACTTAAACTCTCGCCTTTATTATTTCTTCATAACTTTTTACATGGAGATTATCAATATAAGCGGAATTTAATTGACTTTCCATTGATCTATTTCGTTTAGTCATAATGAAATTAGCACATGCATAAATAAGTTAACTAATCTTAAAAATCATGAAATCGTTAATTTCCTACCTAATATATGTTTATTCTGTATAAAACTATATACTGTTATCTTTGGAAAATTTTTTTGTTCTATCCATATTATCCATACAAAAGCGTAAAACACACTAAGAATGCCATTATGAGACTTTCAAGAAATATGGCATTAACTTAACTCTTCGCCATTTTAATATTTTGCGAAAACTTTTTACTGGAGAATATCAATAGAAGAGGAATTTAATTAGCTTTCCATCGATATATTTTTCTTTTCTGATAATGAATAATCAGCTGCATAACTTAGCGTTAACGTAATAAAAAATAACATCCATGCAATCGGGTAGTTTTTCCGCGATTGATAGGTTTATTTATTTAGTTAACGCTAATTTATGTTATGGTTTTAATTATGTATCAGAAACAAATAGTCAAGGATAACTAAATGAATTCCGCTTCTATTGATATTCCCATGTAAAAAAAAAATTCCGCAAATATTAAATGGCGAAGAGTTTAAGTTAATGCATATTTTTGAAGTCTCATAATAGCATTTCTTTAGTGTGTTTTACGGTTTTTTATTAGATACTTATAGAACAAACATTTTCCAAAGATACAGTATATCTTTTATCTGCTAAACATATATTAGGTAGGAAGTACCCGATTTATGATATTTTATATGAGTTACGCTAATTTGATACATGCGGCTCGAATTCATTTATGACTAAACGAAAAATATCAAATGGCAAGCTAGTGTAAATTCCGCGCTTATTGATATTCTCCATGTAAAAAAGTTTTTGGAGCAAAATATTATGGCGAAGAGTTAGTTTAATGCTATTGTCTTTGAAAGTCTCATAATGACATTTTTTTTAAGTGTTTACGATTTTTTATTTGATAATATATAGAACACATTTCCAAAGGTAACATAATAATCTTTTATACTGATACACATTATATTAGGATAGGTAAAATTTGTACGGGGAAGTGAAGCGGTGGGTATCTAGAATTTGTACGCATGGGGGGAATGGGAAGGGGGAGATGTTTCCGAGGCCTTGTCATCTAGGTGGCCTCGGTCTCACACACACAATCACTATAGCATTGCGGGTAGGCGAGGTCCATGGGAAGGGGAAAGACTGTTTATCGCTCCAGTACAAATTTACGCGTGGCGGCTGAACGATGGTGCTCTATACACCCCTCCTTCCTCCCCCTCTCGTTATAAAACCCCTTCCCTCCTTCTACCTAACAGCTTATTTTCCCCTTGTGCCATTTCCATCACCACTTTCCCTTCTCCAAGCCGACAATTCCCAACTCCTTTTCCTCTTCCCGCTCCTCCTATATACTCTTCCGTCAGCCAACCTCCTCTCTCCTCCTCCCTTTCCCTTAGCTAACCACTCCCCTTCCATTCTCCTCTTCTACCTCTCTCATCCCTCAGGCGCTTCCTTTCTCTCTCTCTTTCCCTCCTTCAAGTCTCTTCCGTCATTTCCTCCTCCCCCCTCTCTCCCATATTTCTTCTTATCTCTCTCCTTTCCCATCCTCGCCACAACTACCTATTCCATCCATTCCATCATTGCTCTCCTCACTTGTCCCTCTCCCATCATCTTTCCCATCACACCATCAAATTCACCACCTCTCCTAAGATACACCTTTACACATCTTGTCTCTGATTCTTCCTTTCCATAACTTCCCTTCTTTATGGTGCTGTTCTTTCCCTTCCTGGCTTTCCGCCGCGCTGGTCTGATAAGGAAACGAGAGAGAGAGAGAGAGAGCGAGAGAGAGAGAGAGAGAGAGAGAGGGAGAGAGAGAGAGAGAGAGAGAGAGAGAGAGAGGAGAGAGAGAGAGAGAAGAGAAGGAGAGAGAGAGAAAGAGAGGAGAGAGAGCGAAGAGAGAGAGAGAGAGAGAGAGAGAGAGGAGAGGAGACAGAGATAGAGAGAGGAGAGAGAGAGAGTTTTAGTGTTCATGAGGGAGATAGCTCATTTCTCACTTGTCTTCTCTTCCTATGTACTAAAACTGGCTGGTTATTGATTATTGTTTTTTCTCCTCCTCCATATCTTCCTCTTCTTCCTCTTCCTCTTCTTATATTTGAGGCACCGATGTTGCAGAAAAAAACTGAGTATAATAATTTATTTGATGCATCTGATATCGGGTGTTTTGTGTGTTTGTGTGTGTGTGTGTATGTCAAGATTTTGTTAAATGACACCAACACAGGTTTTTTCATAAAATGTGGCATGAAAGGTCAAGAATGCAAGACGAACCATTGTCACTTGCTATGAGAATTGTGATTACGCAAACACACGCACAGGGAAAATTGTGAGTGAATTTATCAATAGTGAAGTACCTGACAAATCCTTATTGATACAAAATGTGAACAAAATGTGATTACTGAATCAGTGTCGTCGAGGTGTCTCGTGTACAAAGAATTGAACCCCAACTTTACAGTGCACGAAATATACAAGACAAAACACACGTTGAACGAGTTCCACCGTATGTCATTTAACTAATTTCGTGTAAGTGGACACAATTTAGCGGTGGAGACGGGGCGATGGAACAGGCGAGGGCGTGGTAGCCTCCCCATTGAGGGAACGTTTGTTGTGTGTGGACTTTCCAAACAGGAATGACATGTGGTAGAGGTGTGTCCTTTAACGTAACCAATAAGAAGACATTATGGATGTAACAAGATTCGAAGACAATTTTGGTGGACAGGTATTTCCTCATTGTATCTCATGTACGTTTATTTATGATATCTTAACGGATTAATATGTAGTGGTTTCAGCTGGGAAAATTATGTTAAAATTGTTTAACCTTTTGGTTATTGTTTAAATATGTGGACTATGGCTGTTATTTTTGTTATGATTTTTTGTCAAATTTCTTTGTACATATTCTAAAGTCAGATGTATGTACTGGTTGTAATTGGAGCTGTGGTCAATAAACTATCTATCTATCTCTATGTGTGTGTGTGTGTGTGTGTGTGTGTGTGTGTGTGTGTGTATTCACCCAGTGGTCTTGTCCACGCGAGCTGGCTCGCGATCGCCAGTTTTCACTCCTCTCAGTGCGAGCTTGAGCTCATTATTACCGATCTTTGGTCAATTCTGGGAAATCACAGGGCACCACACACCCCCATCCCCTTGCTCAACGGGGTATCAGTAACCGCCCGAATTTGTTAATTTGCAAAAATCCCCGGGACAACGAGATTCAACCGCCTACCCACATAATGGGAGCCCGGCACGCTGTCACCTGACCATCGCGCGGTGTGTGTGTGTGTGTGTGTGTGTGTGTGCGTGTGTGTGTGTGTTTCTTTTAATTTGCCAATGCGAATAACGTGGTGAAAGAAATTAGTTATTATAAAAAATTTAGAAAGACTTTTCGATATTATTGATTTCATTATCAGGCAGAAAATAAAGAAGCATTGCTTTTTTTTACACTATTGAATTTTGAGAATTTCAGTAGAAGAAACAAAATCCAAATGAATAAAATTCACACGTCGATTTTTTTGTCCTTATATGTTTAATTTGTCATTTTTTTTCGTCTTCTATTCCACAACACTTTCGCAAAGTTGCCTGTCTGTCTATATGTTTACCTATCTAATATTCTACTTGTTTACATATCATTTATCTCCTAACTGTATGTACCTG
>JACEEZ010009786.1:17500-25000 GCA_016584305.1 Chionoecetes opilio | reverse complement strand
TGTGGAGTCTTTCCTGTAGAGGAATTTACTGAACCATTTATCGAAGCCGCTACATGAGGTAGCCAGTCCTCCCAAGAGTCATGAAACTCGCCAGCATTATAGCGAAGGACATCAAGAATATTCTTATTAGTCCTTTCTACTAACCCATTGCTCGCAGGGTGATAAGCAGTAATGAAAGTTTGCTTAATCTTGAACTGCTCACAGATGTTATGAAGAATTTGATTAGCAAATTCAGGGCCATTATCTGAAATAAGCACTCTAGGAGTTGTGTAGGGGCAAATTAAATTTGAAACTAGAGCATGAGCAACAGTTATAGCAGACTTGTTAGGCAAGGGAACTAGAATCACAAAACGTGTGAAGTGATCTACACATACTAGTACATATGGTGACCCTTGATGACTTCGAGGAAGCTGCAATAAGTCGATGCCTACGCTGTCAAAGGACGACTCAGGTAAAGGATATTCAAGGATAGGAGCAGTTTTCGTATTACCCTTGGTTTGTGCACATGAACGACAATTGGTTACATGTTTCTCTGCATCGATGCGCATGGTAGGCCAATAAAACTTACGACGTGCAGCGGACAAGGTTCTGTCTCTACCTGGATGTCCTGCTTGAGGCATGTCGTGAATGATTTTTAAAGCAGTTTCCACTAGACTGGTAGGAATAACTAGTTGAGTAATCGTGTTCTCGTCCATAGTGACCTTACGACAAAGAACTTCCTCAACTATTGAAAACTGTAAAAGTTGAACTGACAATTTAGGCAATAAAGATTCATCTCCAGACTCTAGTGCATAACTCACTTTTGACCACACAGGATCTTGGCGTTAAGCATTCGATAAGTCTTGTAGAGCGAAATTTGAAGTGTCTGAGAGCACTGCTACTGGAATGTTGCGTGAAAGTGCGTCTGCAACATGATTTTTATTTCCAGGTATATATTTGATAGTAGGATCAAATTCCTGAATGGTGATGAACCACCGGGCCACACGGCCACAAAGGTTTTTCCCTTTAAAGAGATTCAGCACCGCAGTGTGATCCGTGTGAACTGTAATGGGATAACCATAGATAATTTCCGTAAAGTGCTTAAGAGCCCACACCACAGCCAGAGCTTCAAGGTGAGTTACTGAGTACCGTGACTCTACATCGTTAAGCACTCTACTGGCATATGCAACAACATGAGGGCGTTTCCCTTCAACTGTTTGCATCATAACCGCTCCCACGCCTAGTGCCGAAGTATCTGTCACATGAGTGAAAGGCATATGGTAATCAGGAAATGTAAGAATTGGCGCATGTGTAAGTACCTGTTTCAAAGTATCAAAACTTTTTTGTTGGGGACCATTCCAAGCGAAAGGAACCTCCTTTTTCAAGAGTCGTGTCAGAGGACTAGCAATCGAAGCATAGTACTTCACAAAGGCACGATAGTAACCCGACAACCCAAGGAAAGACCGTACCTTTTCAGTGGTGGTAGGGGTTGGGAAACTCTTGACGGCTTTGATTTTACAATCCAACGTGTGGATTCCATCCTTGTCGACAGCATGACCTAAAAAGTCAATGCGTGACTTGAGAAAACTGCATTTGCGCACGTTAAGTTTAAGGCCAGCCTCAGTAACATGAACACAGTCGTAGTTCTTTCGGTATTCCATTTATCCTGCCTGTTTCTATTCTAAGATTATGGGACATCGTACGTAGCCTCGTAAATGCTTGACGTTTATAATCCGGGATAAAATCCCTATTTACATACACTGAATGTACAGAGAGTCCGGCGTTGATTTGTGTTCTGTATGTGACATATTTGGAGGCAGTCTGAAGTTTCTCCTGAATCCGTTTAGCCACTCTGTCAAGTGGGTTTACAATACTCTCATACCTTAGTGCCTGTGTCAGAAATTTGTATCCCGGAGTATTGGCCGCCTCACACAACCTGAACGCTAAATGATAGGGTTCCCCTTCATCTGGTGCCCTCAACCGTGACTCAAGAAAATTTCGCCTCCTCCTAGCAATTACATCTTGTGCTGGTTGTATGCCTGATTCAATCATACAGAGATCCGGACTGGTATATTTCCTGACTCCTAGCAAACACTTTACGGCTCTGTTGTATTGTGCAATGATCTTCTTCGGATACGTTACTAGCCAGGTTTCTGAGCTGTACAAAAGAGATGATGTCATTGCAGCATCGAACACCTTGCGCTTCTAAATGTATGGCATATTAGAATTCGCAGCACAAAATATAGCAAATTTATTGAGCTGTGGTTCTCCTGACGTTGTGCATGAACTAAGCCGATTTATTTTTGACTCTGCAAACCTAGCCCTAAATTACAGGTTTTTACGGTACTACTAAGTCTCTATAATGTACAAGGGATCTGTCTTCAGCATCGACTGCCTGTGTATCATATTACCCAAAATAAGCATTTATTTCTTGTTCATCTGAACACTTGGACCATATTCAACGCAATATTTCTGACTCATCGCAGAGCAGAGAAATAGAGATTGAGGGTACTGAAGATGAGCATAGAATTATCACGGAGATCGCTACGAGCGTGAAAAGCAGAGATTGAGGTACTTCATTGAGAACAGATGACATATCACGAGAATTCTGTCTACGAGAGAGCGAGAGAGAGAGAGAGAGATGAGAGATGAGAGAGAGAGAGAGAGAGAGAGAGAGAGAGAGAGAGAGAGGAGAGAGAGAGAGAGAAGAGAGAGAGAGAGAGAGAGAGAGAGAGAGAGAGGGAGAGAGAGAGAGAGAGGAGAGAGAGAGAGAGAGAGAGAGAGAGAGAGAGAGAGAGAGAGAGAGAGAGAGAGAGAGAGAGGAGAGAGAGAGAGAGAGAGAGAGAGGAGAGAGAGAGAGAGAGAGAGAGAGAGAGAGAGAGAGAGAGAGAGAGAGAGAGAGAGAGAGAGAGAGAGAGAGAGAGAGAGAGAGAGAGAGAGAGGATGAGAGCGAGGAGGAGGAGAGAGAGAGAGAGAGAGAGAGAGAGAGAGAGAGAGAGAGAGGAGAGGAGGAGAGAGAGGAGAGAAGAGGAGAGGAGAGAGAGAGAGAGAGAGAGAGAGAGAGAGAGAGAGAGAGAGAGAGAGGAGAGAGAGAGAGAGAGAGAGAGAGAGAGAGAGAGAGAGGGAGAGAGAGAGGAGAGGAGGAGAGAGAGAGAGAGAGAGAGAGAGAGAGAGAGAGAGAGAGAGAGAGAGAGAGAGAGAGAGAGAGAGGAGAGAGAGAGAGGAGAGAGAGAGAGAGAGACAGAGAGAGAGAGAGATTATTTCCTGCCTCTTTTACAACCATATTTTGGTTTATCTTTCGAGTGTTGTGTTCTGTACTTTTATTATTTAGTTCTTGTCAGAATTCAAGGAAACGAGAGAAAGAAAAATAAGTTAATATATATGAAAAATTTCGATATTAAATTCATTAATTG
Source organism: Chionoecetes opilio (assembly GCA_016584305.1). Lineage (NCBI taxonomy): Eukaryota > Metazoa > Arthropoda > Malacostraca > Decapoda > Majidae > Chionoecetes > Chionoecetes opilio. The sequence goes on along the minus strand of JACEEZ010009786.1, from coordinate 21,608 downwards.
CTTGTTCCGTGTGTTGATCACAGTGAATTTTGTGCTTATTATTGATTGCTTTTTACATTCACCTTATTCGTTGTTTAACAGTAATTATTTAGTCTCTCTTCTATGCCCTGTTTACATTTAATTAAATTTGCTGCATTATATTCAATTTCAATTCCGGTCAATAATTTCTTTCTACTTCTTTCCCTTATTCCATCTTCGTTACTTTCATTTTATTCAACTCTGCTTAACTCTACTTCACCACTTCCTCTCATCCTTATTTGCTTTTCCTTTATTTTCCTTCGTTCAGTTTTTTCTCTTCGTAAATAATTATTCCAAATACATTTCTTTTCTTCTTTACCATATAAATTATATACGTTTTATTAGTCTCATTCCTTTCTGTTTTTCTATTGATATTTTTATTTCTTGTTCATCTTATCATTCCATTCATATTTTATATATTTTTTTATGTTTCACCATCTCTCTCTCTCTCTCTCTCTCTCTCTCTTCTCTCTCTCTCTTCTCTCTCTCTCCCCTCTCTCTCTTTTTCTCTCTCTTCTTCTCTCTCTCTCGCTCTCTCCCCCTCTCCCCTTCTCTCTTTTCCCCTCTTTTCTCTCTCTCTCCTCTCCCCCTCTCCCCCTCTCCCCCTCTCTCTCCCCTCCCCTCTCTCTCTCCTCCTTCCTCTCTCTCTCCTCTCCTCTCTCCCCTTTTCTTCTCTTCTGTTCTTCTTTCTTCTTTTTCTTTCCAAAAGGGCCCCCCCAGTACAATTTCCGAAACATTTTCTTTTATTTTCTTTTTTTTCCCCTTTTCCCTTTTTTCCTTACACTTCTTTTATCTCTTCCTTCTCCTTTTCTTATTTCTTTACATTTCTCAATTTTCCTTCTCTTCCCTCCCTTCCTCCTTTCTGTATCTTCCTCAATTACTTTTTACTTCTCATTTGTCGTTTTTTATATTTTTTAAAATTGACTTTTATTTTTTTCCTTTTGTCTCTTTCTTTTCTTGCTTACGCAGATAGGATGCAAAAATAAAGGAAGGGAAATTTAAAAACAAAAATTAAAGTGGGTGTAGTTCTATCAAAAAATTTTCCTTTCGCATTTATTTGGTGTGGTAAAAAAATAAAAATAGAAAAAAAAAGGATAAAATGCAAGGAGAAGAGCATAATTCCCCCCCTTTCCTTCTCATTTCCTTTCACTTAATTTCCCTCTTTTTTCAATTTCTTATCACACCCCCTTTTTTCCATTTTTTTTTTTTTAGAAAAAAAAAAAGTGAGCGGACGTGTAAGGTGGAAAAAATAAGGGGGAGGGGAGGAAAAAGAGGAGAAAAGGAAGGGAAATGGGGGAAAGGAAGAGAAATACTTAAGTATAGGAGGGGTTGGCACAGGGGTCGCGAATAGGGGGGAAGGGAAGGGAAGGGAAGGGGAGGGAAATAAAAGGGAAGATAGGGGGTAGAGAGGGGGAAGCACCTCCTGTCAGATTTGGTAAAGTTTTTCACATATCTTCGCTCTTTGTTTATTGACTTGACCTTTCTTTTTGTTTTTTTTCTCATTTGTGTTATTTCCTCATTTTCATGTTTTCTCTTATCTTCATTCTTCTCTCCTCACGCCATTTTTTTTTATCTCGCATTTTTTTTCCTTTTTTCTCAACTTTCTTCTGGTCTTTCCCTTTCCCCCCTTTTTTTTATTTTCCTTTTTTGTTCCTTTTTCCTTATCTTTCAACTATTACATTTTCTTTCCATTCCCTATATTCCTACTTTATTTTTCTATTTCCTCTCATTTTCTTTACCTCCTCCGTTTACGTAAGTTATTCCGATCCTCCTTCTCCTCTTTTACACCGTATCTCTTTCCTTAGTTTCCTGTCTCTCTCCTTATCTCTTTTGCTCACATCTCCTCCTCCTCCTCCTCCTCCTCCTCCTCCTCCTCCTCCTCCTCCTCCTCCTCCTCCTCCTCCTCCTCCTCCTCCTCCTCCTCCTCCTCCTCCTATATTCGGTGATTTTAATATTCCGTTACTAGTTGGGGCGCCTCGCTTACAACACATTCGGGGCACACTCTCTATTCAAATCTCCAAGAAAGTGCTTTATACCAACACGTGGATCATCCAACGAGAGGCGAAAATATTCTAGATCTTATTTTCACAACTAACGAAAATCTTGTCAGTAACGTTAACGTCGGATCCGAATTTAGTAGCAGTGACCACCGGGCGATTACTTTCAGTATTAACATCAGTAAGACAAGCGAAGTCGAAAGTAAAGAAAAAGTTCTTGATTATCGAAAGGCAGATTTCAGAAAACTAAAAAGAATCTTAACGAACACCGATTGGAATGTTATCTCAGAAAGTAACGACATAAATGTAGCATGGCATGAATTCACCGGTAAGCTTAACTTAGCAATACAATCCTCAATACCGATGCGATATAGGCGATCTTTTCAAAACATTAAACCGAAATGGTGGACCCGCGAAATCAAGGACAGCCTTGCAGCTAAAAAGCGTGCATATGAAAAACACAAAGAAACACAAAATGAAGACGACAAACGCGATCACGACAGAATTAGACGAAATAAGAAAAAACTCATTAAGCAGAGCAGGAAAAATTTTGAAGTACGTATTGCCGAAATTAGCAAATCAAACCCTAAAGAATTCTACAGCTATGTTAAAAGGAAAAAAGTAATGACGTCAACCATAGGACCGTTGGAAATGGAAAATGGCGAACACACAGAAAATGAAGTATCTATGGCGGATACTCTAAATAACTTTTTTGCATCAGTCTCCACAGTGGAAAACACGCAAAATCAACCCATCCCGAAAACTCAGAACAAAGGTACTTGCCTCAGCTCATTAACCTTTCAGGAATGTGACATTTTGCTCGCGATAAATAACATGAAAATAAACAAAGCGCCTGGTCCTGACAAAATTTCGCCACGCATATTAAAAGAAGCAAAGAACGAAATAGTAAAACCACTTTCCATCTTATTTAATAAGTCTTTACTCACCGGAAATGTACCGTGCGAATGCAAACTAGCAAATGTCACACCCATATATAAAAAAGGAAGCAAGTCGCAGCCCGGAAACTATCGCCCAATCAGTTTAACATCATTTGCTGGAAAATTAATGGAATCCATCATAGGAGACAAATTCGTTAAGTTCTTAGAAGAAAATGACATAATCAAAGATTCGCAGCATGGATTCAGAAATAAACGCTAATGCCAAACTTACTTGATTTTTACAATAGTGTATTCAAAATGTACGACAACACGAGGGCAGTAGACGTAGTTTACCTCGATTTTCAAAAAGCGTTCCACAAAGTTCCTCATAAGCGTCTCATTAGCAAAGTAAAAGCTCATGGTATAACAGGCCATCTTTCAAATTGGATAGAAAACTGGCTGTCAAATCGTAAACAAAGGGTGGTAATAAATGGAAATTTTTCTGACTGGACCAGTGTAAATAGTGGTGTTCCTCAAGGATCAGTTCTCGGACCTATCCTGTTCTTAATATACATAAATGACATTGACGAGGGAATCACATGCAGGATATCGAAATTTGCTGATGACACGAAAATCACAAACATAGCCTCTACAGAATCTCAGCGCCAACTCATACAAAACGACTTAAACACGCTAACAGAATGGTCAAAAACATGGCAAATGAATTTCAACCTTGACAAATGTCATCTATAATAATATAAGCGAAAGTGTGTCTGTATGTGTGTGTGTGTGTGTGTGTGTGTGTGTGGTATAGGTTCCGCCCCCCGTGGCGCAAACACCTCATATGGCACATTTTTGGAATCAGGTTGACCAGGGGAAGGTCATAAGCCCACTTATGAGATGATCCGATCACTTTTTTTTTCTTTTTTTTAGCAGCCTATTAGCGAGAATTGTGAAAACAAAAGTGGGTTGCGAGAATTGAGGAAGCCTTGATGTAGGGTGATGGGTAATGGGTGAGTGAATGGGTGGGGTGATGGGTAATGGGTGTGGGGTGATGAATGGGTGAGTGAATGGGTGGGGGGGTGATGGGTGATGGGTGAGGGAATAGGGGGGGGTGATGGGTAATCTATAATAATATAAACGAAAGTGTGTCTGTCTGTCTGTCTGTGTGTGTGTGTGTGTGTGTGTGTGTGTGTGTGTCTGTGTGTGTGTCTG
>JACEEZ010009786.1:0-12500 GCA_016584305.1 Chionoecetes opilio | reverse complement strand
AGGGCACATTTTTGGACCGGGTTATGACCAGGGAGGTTTTAAGCCCAGTTATGATATATGATCCGATATTTTTTCTTTTTTTTTGTGTTTTTGTAGCAGCCTATTAGCGATAATTGTGAAAAAAAAATGTGTGTTGCAGAATGTAATAAACCTTGATGTAGGGTGATGGTAATGGGGTGAGTGCAAATGGGTAGTTCTGTGATTGGTAATGGTGTGGGGTGGATGGTGAGTGAATGGGTGGGGGGGTGACTGGGTTCGGGGTGATGTTGATGGGTGCGGAATAGGGTGGGGGGTGATGGGTAATTGGTAAATATAGCGAAGTTCTGTCCTGTCTTGTGTGTGTATGTGTGTGTGTTTTTCTGGTATACGTTCCGCCCCACCCGTGGGGCCGCAATCACCTCATATGGCACATTTTATGGAATCGGGTTGACCAGGGGAAGATTTTTAAGCCTAATTAGGAGATGATCAGATCACTTTTTTTCTGCCTTTTTTTTAGCTCCTCTAGCGATAATTGTGAATAAAAGTGGTTGCGAGAATTGATATGAAACCTTGATGTCAGGTGATGGTAATGGTGTGAGTGAATGGAGTGGGGTGATGGGTATGGGTGCTGGGGGTATGGGTGAGTGAATAGGTGGGGTGTGGATGGGTTTGGGGTGATGGGTGATGGTTGAGGAATAGGTGGGGGGTGATGGACGTATGGGTGAGTTAATGGGTGGGGGTGCTGGTAATGGGTGAGTGTAATGGGTGGGGGGTGATGGTAATTGGGTGAGTGAATGGCGGTTGGGGAATCACATACATTTCTACATCCATGATTTAAGGAAAGTTAGAAAGGGGCTATCTGAGTATTCCATGTTTGGTGGGCCGAATAGGCCCACCCAAACACAGGTGTTGGCCGAAGGCCACCAATAGCCCTCCCGCAGGAGCTAGCCAAAAAAGTCGCCCGGAGGGCGGCTTTTGCGGCTAGTGTACCACATATCTTTAATAACAACCTCATAAAAGTTCGTATAACGATTTCCAACTAACAAGATGTTTGAATAAGAAATAAGATTTAGGCGGTTATAGTTCTCGCAAGATCTCAAACCGAATAATCAAATTATAGAGTTAGTAAAAACTGCAATAAATTGGTTGGGCTTTATGTGGACGAACTTTCAGGTGTGTCAATCTGAACAAGTTATACCTCACTCCCTTTTTACTAGCTGTTCGCCCCCACTCAGAATACTTGGTTCCAGTTCTGGTCACACTTATTATAAAAAACATAGATAAACTAGAACAAAGCTACTGCGCAGAGTACCCAAAATGTACGCTGAGATTGCGAAATAATCGTGACGAAATCGTCGCTCAAAGAACTTAACTTTTCCCACTAACGACTAAGGATAAGAAGGTGACCTCATCGAAGTTTTTAAAATCTTCAATGGATTTACGAAGCGTAAGTCCCAGGAAATCTTTCACGCTATACCGGTCAAGCGCAACTAGAAACAACGGATTAAAAATTACGCAGGAAACGGTTTGTAACGACCGCAGCAAGTACTTCTTCACAAACCGTGTGTAAACGTATGGAAATGGGCTGCCCGTCAGACGTAGTAACTCAATACAATAGAATCATTGTAAAAATCGCCTACGATAAATATTTCCTATCAAATCCGCCGGTGTCACGGTTATCTCGGGACTAATAGCTTTCATCTCGCGGGCCTCTGACCTGACTCTCATTGCGTAAATGATTGCGAGTCGCGTCTACACCCCCTCCACAAGTCTCAGACGCCCGAGTAACGTCACTACTACACTTTTGACCTGTGACGGGCTGTGGGTCTCATAACCCTGTCAGTTAGGGACCACCATCGTGAGTTATATACAGGGGTCAATGCTGCAGGGGCATTGAAGTGCACGGCGTCCTACTGGAAGTGCACTACGCAGTGGATTGAAACGGAGCTGGGCCTGCATTGACTGCTGCCTCCCAAGAAGCGCCAGGCAAGGCTGCCGCACCACCCCCGAACTTCCACACTGAGCCTACACCAACACTACATTGACCTCTACACCACACAATAGCCCCGAGTTAACGGTTACCAGACTACGCTACTCTCACCTGTGACGGCTGTGGTTCAGTTAGGGTCCTGACAGTTTGTGACCACCATCGTGATTTTAAGTACAGGGTCACTGCTGCAGGAGCATTGAGTGGGGTACGGCGTCCTACATGGAAAGTACAAAATCCGCAGTGGATTGAACGGAGCTGCGGCCTGATTGACTGCTGCCTCCCAAGAAAGCGCCAGGCACACGGCTGCCGCACCACCCCTTGAAACCTCCACACTGTGTTCCCTACCATTACAAACACCACATAACATGACCTATCTATCAGCACTAAACCTACCCCCACAAACTAGTAGTAGTTAGCGCATAGATTACGCTTGCAAAACTTTCCTCACAAATCCATGCAGTTTTTTTCTATATTGCATGTATCCTTTTTTTTCCGGCCAGCGTTCGGCTGGGGGATGGTGGGTGGGGAGCAGCCTTTTTTACTTCCTATCCTTTCTCTCTTCATTATCTAGTTCGTGTAGTTGTATTTTAAAGCAAACGTCTTGTAAGACTATCGGTTCCTGTTGCTTGTTTGTTTTTCCTTTGTATTATCCTTTGTATTCCTCCTCCGGAGTTTCAAACTTTTCCTGTCAATTACTCTTTCATAATGTTAGAAAAATGGGTACCAATTTACATTATGAAAACTTCATTTTTTCGAAATAATCATAAAAGTTTTCAATGTTTTATGCGACAGAGAGAGAGAGACAGAGAGAGAGAGAGAGAGAGAGAGAGAGAGAGAGAGAGAGACGAGAGAAGAGAGAGATAGATGAGAGAGAGAGAGAGAAGAGAGAGATATAGAGAGAGAGAGAGAGAGAGAGAGAGAGAGAGAGAGAGAAGAGAGAGAGGAGAGAGAGAGAGAGGAGAGAGAGAGAGAGAGAGAGAGAGAGAAGAGATTGTCAAGAGACAGAATGCCACTCTACTTTTCTCTCTCCTCTCATAAACACACCCACACACACGCAGCACAAACATACACACACACACACTCCACCCCACACACACACGCGACGCACACACACACTCACACACACCGCACACACCTCCACACACACACACACACACCAACGACACATACACACACACACCACACACACACACCACACAACACACACACACATACCACACCACACACACACACACACACACACACACAAACACACCCACACCACACACACACACCATAATAAGCATCAACATAAAATATTCCAGGAGAAAAGACATAATTAAAAGATCCAAAACACAAAATAAGAGAAGGAGGAGCTGAGAGAGAGAGAGAGAGAGAGAGAGAGCAGAGAGAGAGAGGAGAGATGAGAGAGAGAGAGAGAGAGAGATAGAGAGAGAGAGAGAGAGAGAGAGAGAGAGAGAGAGGCGAGAGAAGAGATGAAGAGATGAGAGAGAGAGAGAGAGAGAGAGAGAGCGAGAGAGACGAGACTTATGAAGTGTCAGAAATAATATAAGGTTATAAATCTCTCCTGACTTTCTTTTTCATCGTATTATATGCTATTGTTTAACACCTGACGGAGCTGACGCGATGACTATTTCTTACATTAAAATTATGGTAAATGTAAAGCTTTTTATCATTATCTTTCATTTGATACTATTGTTATCGATCCATTGTACCTGGTATTTTTTTACCATTATCAATGGGTATCATTTATTATTTCCTTATTATGATTGTGTTTTGTTTTTATCATCTAGTATCATTCCTATAATCATATCATTTATCATTATAGTCAATATTCTCATTATTGTTATTATTATAGTATCATTATTATTATCATTAGTTATTATATTTTTTATCATTAAAGTCAATCAGGGCAAGTATTTCATTGCCACAGATAAGAAGGGAACCCCGCGTGTTAAATTCCTGCCTAAGGGACACCACAAAACAAACTCATTCTTAGGACACCTCAATCGCATAACTCTCAAACTCATTTAGAAACTTACTCATCTAAATGCCACACTAAAAACTCTATAATAACAAGTCGTAAAGGACTCGCCAGGTATCCTACACGTCATAGCAGCACACCTGAATGTAGGTCCTTTATCTACCTGATGAGTCTCCAAACTTCACTATCTCTTAATGGAGTTCAAATTTGTCTTTCGGTCATTGACTTCTTTTCCTCTTCTTGTGTTTTCTTTTTCTTTTCTTCGTTAAGTCTCGTTGAATGCCATGTTTTTATCATTGTGGTACTTTTTTTCTTTGATTTATGTGATGCTTTCTTTTGGAATTTTGATATTTCCTCTCTCTCTTTCTAGCTTTTTTTTTCTCGCGCTCTCTTCTATGCTTTCTTTCTTTCTTTCTAATCTCTCTTTTCTCCTCTCTCTCTCCTTGTTGATGAGATTTCTTTAATTCCCTGCTTTTACCTTCATCTAACGTATTAGGTTTTTTTTTCTCTCTCTCCCCTCCCACCTTCTCTCACCTCCTCTTTCCTCTTCCCCACTTCGCACTTTTATCTTTTTTTTGCCTTCTCCATTTGTCGCTTTCGCCTCCTTCCTCTATAGTAGATTTACCAAACTTCTATGCACTTTCTGCAAAATGGAAAACATTTGACCAATTTCTTCTTTTCATGTGAGTAAAAAAGATAAAAAGATGTAAAATCAGAGATGATAAGAAACTTAATGGATAAATTCGTAACTATCAGAATACTCAGTCCTGAACTTCGCCACACATAAATAGCTTTTTTTCCAATGCTGAAAAGGCAGAGAGAGAGGAGAGAGAGAGAGAGAGAGATAGAGAGAGAGAGAGAGACTAGAGAGAGGGAGAGAGAGACGAGCGAGAAGAGAGAAGAGAGTGAGAGAGAGAGAGAGAGAGAGCGAGAAGAGTAGAGAGAGAGCGAGTAGAGACGAGAGAGAGAGGAGAGAGAGAGAGAAGAGAGAGAGTGAGAGAGGAGAGAGACGAGAGAGGAGAGAGAGAGAGAGAGAGAGAGAGAGAGAGAGAGAGAGAGTGAGAGAGAGAGAGAGAGAGAGAGAGGAGAGAGAGGAGAGAGAGGACAGTCTGCGATGACGATTAAATATTTGCCCATTAGTGTAGTTGATATAATTGTATTTTTCAGCTGCTCGGATTTACGTGCAAGTGGCACAATTAACATTGATTAGTTACGAATTATATTTTTAACAGATATCCCTTAACCTCTAACTCTACTCATTCCAGAGTTCTCTGGATCAATTCTATCATGAGCAGGTTCCATGTTCCCCCTCCTTCATGAAGACCTACTCTCAAAATATCGGAGATCATTATTCTCTCTCTTTTGCCTTCATGATGTCCCCGAACAGCCTGGAAGACAGTCTCTCCACGGCTGCAGAGCTGGTTGGCCGTGTTTTTGTACTTATACGACCTAACACATTACCCAATTGGCATGGGTAGACGACGGGAAACATGCCTGCTCTAGCAGCTTGTTCCTCTGCTTATCTTAACACCAATTCTCAGCTCTTTCTCCATCTTGTTGGAGAGTGGTAGAGTTGTGCCCTCTGTTAGCTGTGGGTCCTGGGTCATCAATCAGCCTGTGAGAATATCTATATACATTCGTAATATTACATAAAAAAGCATGTATATAAAAAGCAAAAAAAATTATTAAGTAATCGGGTTCAGATAATTTTTTTTTAGTGTTACTTATGCAAAAAAATGCTTAGATTTTTGCAATATATTATTGCACTTTCAAATCATAAAATTACACTAATGTAATTATCATGACGCTCAAGATTGGCTAATACATTATACTTATGGAGTAATGAACTGTCCACAACTGAACTGAAGATCAGTAGATCTCGATAAGAATAGTAGTCCTGCCACATTGAAAATTCCTCCTCTCGTCTTCATCTGGGCTGCTGCCGGTTGATGTATCCGTAAGACAAAGAGCTGTTTTTTTTCCGTGACCTCGGAACAGCAGTCTGATTGTCACGGCATCTACATTCTCAGGTTAAAGAAGGCGGACCCCAGCAGCTTGCATATGGGGGTGGATTTACTGTCAATCAATCATTGGGGACATATACGCCGGGGAACCTGCGTTGCCCGTAGCCCACCCTACGAGTGGTACGAACACTTCCCAGGGGTGCTACCTTTCGCGCAGTTCCCCCATGCAGGCTCCCTTCCATACCACGCAACTCTCGACAGGGAACATCAACTTGCCCCGGCAGCGACGAGCCTTGTGGGCTTCATTGGCCTTTGCCTCCAACGCCGTATTGTCTCTTGACAGATCGCTATTTGTATATAAGTCGCTATATATATTAGTATATATTATATATATAATAGATATATATAATATTATATATTTATAATTATATATATATTATAGAGAATTTTGTTAGCAGGGCGGCAAAAACACATCGTCATTTCTTTCGGTTTTTTTCGTAATGATTGCATCGTTTCAGCCCAGGCACTTGGGGCATCATCAGTCTAAAATGTATGATATTTGTTAATATCGCATATCTATATTAATATATATATATGATTATATATATATATATCATTATAGATATATATATATATATATATTTATATATATCTTATATAAATCTATGTAATAATCAATAGATATATATATGTAATATAAATATATAATATATATGTTATATATTTATTTATATATATTATATATATATATATATATAATATAATATTATATATATAGATATATATATATATATTATATATATATAATATATATATATATATATATATAATATAATATATAATTATAGATATGTTTTATATATAAACATTAAAAAAATTAATGATATATATATATATATATATATACTATATATATATATATAATATATTATGTTATATATAGTTATATTAGAATATATTAAATTTATAAATATATATTATATAGCTATCTATATATTAATATATATACTTCAATCGCTATTTAGTGTTCATTCACCACAACGCATAGAGTAAGGACAGGAATTACAAAGCGACTTGAAGATATATCCGTGATCTTTGTCCTCCTGCACAGGTACCTGACAAGCCAATACTTTAACTCGTGCTGAGCAATTTTCCATAACATAACACCATGTGGGCTATGCCAATCCGCCGTAAGACTTCTTGTCGGTGATATAAGGATGACAAAGTGGTATAGGCCATCATTATGGGACTCGCGTCTACTAAGTGTTATGTAACCTTTCCAAGATCTCAATATGTCTTCGCCGCACGCATAAACAGACTGTAGGTCTACTCGTTTTCATCTGTATTGAGCCTCCAAACACCTGGACCTTGGTCCTGAGCCAGGTTACATCAAGTCCAAGGCTTTGCCTCCTATGCATGCGCCTGGGGAGCCATCCCAGGACCTCCAGCGACTCATCAAAAAATTACTGCATCATCATCGGCAAAAACAAGATCAGTGATCTTGGGTGTTGACGCGTGATAGGATGCTCTAACAATCACTTTTGATCCCTAACTTTGCCCGAATACTCCAGTTCCATACAAATGTTTGAATAAGTGATGGGGGCAAGGTGACGCACCTTTGCCTCCTCCTGGTTTTCACAGTATTGAACCTGATACACCTCCCCTCACACTTCACAGCATTCTCAGTCTCAGAGTGCAGGATTGCTTGTGCCATAAAAATAATCCTTTGACAAGGGGAAGATGCACTGGTGTCATGTAGCGTTCTCGTGGAAGTGACGGTGCGCGTATGCCGCGCAGGATCGGTTCTAAAATGAGAGTTTGCGTCTATATTTGCGTTTGCAAAGTGGCTTCCGTAAATGCTAAATTGGCAAACATTTACGCTTCTGTCAAATCCGCAAATTCGAATTAAGTACTTCTGCTCATATTTGCGAAAGTTGCGGTTTGCGTGGAAGTGTTTGCGGAAGTGCCCACCTCCTGACACACAAACTACATACACACAACACACACACATTTTCACACACACACACACACCACACCATTCCACACACACTAACACATACACACACACACACACACACTCATCAACACACACCCCCGTACACGCACACGCACACCATTATACAACAAATACATACTCTACGTGCTTCACAAACACTGTTGCTGCATGGCCTATGTCTTAGATCATATGTATGACCATATGTTCTGTGTCGCATGCTTGAATCCTCCCACTTCTCTAACCGAAGGGATCTTTCGTGTATAGATTTGGGTGTGTTTCTTTCCCCTCTTGAGCATGGTAGAGGTGGTGGGTTTGGGTTCCAACATATCTGATCGGTCCTATGAGGTCTCTAGCTCTTTCTCGGAGGAAAATCCTGGTGATCCACAAGTCCCTGCTTTCACTTCGTGCAGACCATGGGGATTCACGCACTCACCGACACACGACTACACATCATGTTTTTACCACGATCGACATCACACGCACACACATCACACACTCACACACATTACACACTCCTGTAGTGTAGGGTTAGTCACGGTACTCGGCTCACAGCCGAGAAGAAAATCCCCAGGTTCCATTCCCCGGGCGAGCGGAATATTCCAGACGGGCGGTCACCTTTCATAAAACCGAGCTCCTGTCCACTCCATCAGTGAAATGGGTCCCAGGTGTTAGCTCGGAGGTTTGACCCCCCCTCCCGGGGTGGTGGGCTTCGGCTAACTATAATCCAACTAAGGATCAATGATATATTAAATAAATGTTGATATGAGATCGGCATTACTGAGTCATTGCTCAAGGTGCCTTTAAAATACAATCTAGATGAATACAACTAGATGAATACCACATACACGCACAAACACATACATCATCTCACACACACATCACACACCACACACACAATTCACGAGCACACTCCGTAATGTGTGTGTTTAGCACGGTCCCGGTTTTTTTCAACCGAGAAGTCCTGTTGCGGAGATTAGGTTTGCCGGTCTCCTTAAAAACCACCCCCTGTTCACCAAGCAGTGAATAGGGTTAACACTCCTGGACCAGGTGTTATGCCGGGGATTGTGATTCGTTTCGCCGGAGTGAATGGCTCCAGCTAACACTAGGCTCTTACTTATCTTCTCTAAACAAGTTTACTTCTTCATCTTTCCATCCTATGCTTAACCCATGATGGCTCCACATAATCATATATTTCTAAAGCTTAAACGTCTTTTGTCTCAAAAAAACCCTTTGCTAAAAAGTCCACTCTGGTTGATGTAAAGGCTAGTTGTCCTGCCTTCTCCTGCACCCTCTGACTATGTTATGTCTGTTATTAAATTTATCCTTCGTATGATGATGGTTTTCTTTGCCCTCTCTGCCTATTGATACACAGAAGGCCTTACGGTCCTGACGGAAGTCCCCACTATTGTTTCTCAAAAACTTGTGCGTTCTGTGCTTGCACCCTACCTGGCAATACTTTTGCGTCCTGTCTATCTACTTCCACCTTTCATTTCTGCTGGAGTTTGCCCACGTTTTTCAACCTCGTTCCTAGAAGTGACCTGTTGGTAATGACTTCATTCATACTACCGTCTCTATCTCTTTTTTGGGGACCCTTCCAGACTTTTCTAAAGCTTTCGAATCTATTAGCCTATAAGTAAGGATGCGGAGGCGATAGCAAGTGGTTAGCGTCACTGATGGTCCTTCTTGAAGACCCGAGTTTGATCTTGAGTGTGACCCAAAAAAACTACTTTAAATCTTTCTGCACCGTCGAGTGGCCTAAGAACACCCACATGCCCTGTCCATTAACTCTACCTTCGTATTGCGAGTGCATGGCTTCTGATGATAAGCCTCTAATTACAGGCTTAATATAAAAAATCCTGCCTGCGCCACCACGAGCGAGGGCCACCATCACAGCCCTCAAGTGAGCTTCCAGAGCCTACCATACGAGCCCTGGAGGTCACTGGCTACAGGCGCTATAGGCATATATGTAAAAAAAAAAAAAAAAATCTTAAGCATCTATCTGCTCACTATCTATCTGATTGTCAGTACGGTTTCCGTAAAGGGTGATCTACTGGCAATCTTCTAGCTTTCCTAACTGAATCTTGGTCATTCTGTTTTAGGGGTTTCCGTGAACCTTTTGCTGTTGCCCTTTTGAGACATCAAAAGCTTTTGATAGAGTCTGGCACAAATCTTTTATTTATAAACTACTCACATTCGGTTTTTATCCTTCTTTCTACACCTTCCTTTTAAGTTTCCTTTAAAATCGTTCTATTCCAGCTTATGTGATGGTCATTGTTCTTCTTTTAAGTCTATCAATAGTGGTGTTCTTCAGGATTCTGGCCTAACACCCACTATCTTCTCTATTCAAGATTGATCTTCCAAGTCTAAACTCAATGTCCTATCCACTCTTACGGTGATAATTATACCCTGCATTTCTCAACGTCATTCATCAGACGCCTAACTCAACATGAACTAAGGGATTCACGGAGAGATGCCACATAGCAAAATAACTTATGATCTTTCTATAATTTCTGATTGGGGCAAAGCAAACTTGGTTTGTTCATGCCTTAAAACCCAATTTCTTCACCTATCTACTCGACAATACCTTTCAGACAACTATACTCTCATTATGTTTATATCCTCCTCTCTGTACATTCATCTTAAGTTTCCTTTCAAACCGTTCTATTGCAGCTACTGTAGACGGTCATTGTTCTTCTTTAAGCCTATCAATAGTGGTGTTCTCAGGGTTCTGGCCTATCATCCACTCATTTCTACTATTCAAGATTGATCTTCCATGTCTAATTCAATGTCCTATCCACTCCTACGCTGTTGATTCTACCCTGCCTTTCTTCAACGACGTTCATTAGACGCCCAAATGAACAGGAACTAAGTGACTCACGGAGAGATACCACAGAGCGCCTAACTTCTGATCTTTCTATAATTTCTGATTGGGTAAAGCAAACCTGGCTTTTTTAAATGCCTCAAAAACCAATTTCTTCACCTATATACTCGACATAACCTTTCAACACTATATTTTCAACCCTCTTCTTAAACGACGTTCACTTAATTGTCTTCTTCTACAATTAACAATCTAGGAGTAGCCTTTACTAAAAAATTTGAACTAGATATCTCACATTCATCTCTTGCTAAAACAGCTTCTATGAAGTTAGGTGTCGTGTGGCGTCTGCGTCCATTTTTCCCCTCCAGTTATTTTTCTCGTACAGGGCCTTATCTGCCCATGTATGGAGTATGCCTCTCATATTTGGGGTGATCTACTCGTACAGCTCTTTTAAACAAAGTGAGTAAAAAGTTTTTCGTTTATCAACTCCCCTCCTCTGACTAACTGTAAATCAACGCCGCAAATTCTTTCTTTTTCTATCTTCTACCGCTATTTTCATGCTCACTGCTCTTATGAAATTGCTAACTTCATGCTTTTCCCCGCTCCACTGCCTCGCTAAACAAGACTTTTACTTATTCTCATCCCTTTTCTGTCCATATCCCAAAGAGTTTACCAGTACCTGCACTATTTCACTAAACTCTGGAACTTCTTTCTTTTCTATTTTCCCCCTTTTTTTTAGATTAAATATATTTAAGAGAGGAGTAACAATACACCTTCCGACATAAATTGGGCCCCTCCCTTATATTTATATTTTTTTACTGTTTTCTTTATAGGGACTGACAATAAGCTGTTTTTTTGTTAATTTTCTATTTTTGCCTTGGCCAGTTCTTTGTGATGTAAAAAAAACCCCCTAAGGAAGCAAAATACCGATGTAGGTATGCTAAAAGAGACGGGGCCATAAGAGTGCATCTCAAGTCCTAGTACAGTATCCTCAAGTACAACTAGTTTAATACACACACACACACACACACAACAACACACACACACCCCACACACAACCACACACACACACACACACAAAACACAACACACATACACACGCACATACACACATCACACACACACTACAACACACACAATTCCGATTGGTCTTCTTTCATAAATCACATGTTCCTGTCTTTCTTTGTGTCTCTCCCTCTCTGTCTGTCCTTTTTTTTTCTCTTTCTCTTTTTCTCTATCTCTTTCTTTCTCTTCCTTATATTAAGCTAACTCGAAAAATTTTACCACTCTTACCATTTCTCTGAGGAAGATATTATCTCCGTGATGTAGTGACAAGCGCGCCTATAATAATAATAGTAATAATAATAATGTTATTCTCGCCCGGAGGCAACAGACAAAAACAAAGCAACAAGAAACAAGTCAAGGAGTAAACTTAAGTACTAGAGCAAAAACAAAAAAAAAGAACAAAGTCACAGGCACATTAGGGGACATAGTATCAAAGTACATAGAAAAGGCATACATGGGCACCTGTGGGTACCCCATTCTGCACAAACAGCAGACCCAGCCACCACTGTTGTATAGGTCCACATATATAGGCCGAGCTCTGCCTGACAGAGGTGATGATGGAGTTCGTAGAGAGCTCCACCCTACTCCTTAAACTGAACACTGAGTGTCGACGGATCACATCCAGATTGTTCCCCTGTTCTACGGAAGCCAGGGACGAGCTGCACCACCGACAGTCCCAGAAGCCCCTCAAGGGTGGATTTGGT
>JACEEZ010009785.1:5000-25790 GCA_016584305.1 Chionoecetes opilio | reverse complement strand
AGAATAATTGTTAATGATGAATTATCGCTGACGTGTCATGATGATGACGTATGGTGGGTGACGTGTCAGAAGGGTTCGTGAACGCTGAACCCATGGGGTAGGCAGACTGGTTTTGGACGTCGTGAAGTGAAGACTTCCTTCTTGCGGTAACCCCGTGTTACCAACACTTGAGTATTGTTCCACCTTTTATATATTATGTTATTTTATAGGATTTGTGTAGAGCTCACACAACTGTACTGTTGTGTTAACTGTGTATACTATGTATTCCTGCTGGGTAGCAACTTAAAGTTAGCACTCTTAGGTTAAGTGGTGGTGGTTATGGTATGGTGTCTAGTTATAGTGACTATTTATAACAAATTAAATAACTTTGTTAAACCTGGATCACTTTGTGTTTCTGTTTGCCTTGACCCCTAGTTAGTATGTAATTATGGCATAACAATAATGATAACATAGCAACGAACCTGGCAGCCAGCCATCATGAATTCTGCTGTGATCCATTTCTCATGTCCCAGTTCCCAGGGTGTGGCAGGCTGTCCTCGAACAAGACAGCTAGCATATGCCCCTACAAGCATGGCCAAGGCCCTCTCTGTGTCAACCAAAGGTGAGGACAGAGTACTGGCATCCAAAACCTGAAATATAGATTAATATCAGCTAAATTTGATTTCGAATAGTTTCATAGGCATACTTGTCCTTTCCTGAACACACAAGATAGAATGCAACAGAGAAGAAAGAGAAATATAGTTAAGCACAGTGTCGAATGCAAAGAGGTGTGTGGCTAAAGTTTGATCCTCGTCCACTAATATACATAGAGAAAAAATAAACAGTGAACAAGTATCAGGCCTTACTTCAATGGACACCAATCTAAACTAACGACGGTTCGAGACTTCCTGGAGCAATAGCCCAGGAAAAATACAAGGGTAATCAATAGACGCGTGTTAAGCTACCTTAAATAATTAATTAATTAGCAAAAATTTACACGAGGCCATTACACGCCCAGTTTTGAACTCTATTTCAGACGGCCACTTACTCGCTCAAAATTATTTTCCCTAGATATGCTATGATGGCCCTATCACCTATTTAACTCTGCTGAAAATAGAAGGGGTTATGATATCTCTCGCTCTCTCCCGATGAACCTGCGGCTGGATGGTCTTCTCGTCGAGACCTCGATCACATCCACGTGGATGTGCTGTCTCCTCACGCCCTTGCCCTGTAGATCTCCGCACACTCTCTGCCTGCATCCTTGCCTCGTCCACAATGCCCTTCTCCTGTCCTCGCGCTGCAACTTATCTCTTACCTCCGTCAGTAGGGACAAGCACTGAGCAGGCGGGGAACTTGAAAGGGGGGCGGAGGGTCTCATGGCGACTTGGCCGGCGTCTGGCGGTGGAGTTGCGGCGAGGTCTCTCGGTGGAATGGGGTGGCAGCAAGGTGGCGCTGCTTAAGGTCCCCAAACAACATAGCGACTATGCTGTTTGCCACATCTCTACAACCTATATTTTTCTATATCTCCTTGCCTCACCCTTCGGCATGCTTTTTGTTGATCCCTACATGCAATTTCGATCAGGCATTACTGCTAGCGTACCCAGCTATTCATTAGGAAGCAATTTCAGCATATACTACTTTCCTCATATAAGCGCCCTCTGGCAATCTTCAACAAAAGTGTCTAGCGATGTGCAAAGCCCCAGGAATTTCAATGCATAATACAGTATATATATAAAAAAATATATATATATATATATATATATATATATATATATATATATATATATATATATATATATTTATATAATATATATATATATATATAGTCAAACCTCGATATAACGGACTAAAGGGGAGGAGGAGTTTTCCGTTAAAGCCGATTGTCCGTTATAGCGAGGGTATTTTCCCAAGGGTGGAAAAATATAGGAAAAAAAAAAAATTGAAATAAATGAGAAATAATCACACACAACCAGACTGTGTAGCTATGTTGGGAGGTAAACAGTAACTGGCACTACATGCTGAATTTTTTCCGCTCCTACACGTGAAATAAATGAGAAATAATCTCAAACACAACAAGACCATGTAGCTATGTTGGTAGGTAAACAGTGACTAGCGCTACATCAGGGATTTGGCACACTCGCCCACGACTGTTCGGGACTGGTATTAGGAGAGGTAATATGTATCCAGGCTCGCTCATTACTGGTTGGTATGCTATGAAATTTCATTATTCTAGTTGATGTAGACATATAATCACATTTGAATTGCTATTATTCATAGATATGATTAAAGATATGAAATTACTTTCAAGGCGCTCATCCACGCCTGGCAGCACGGCCGCGGCAGCAGCAGCAGCATCATGAGACATTATAATCACCCCAAAATAGATAAAAAGAAAGAAAAAGTCTCCTGTAAAGTGATGGGTTATCCCTAAAAGTTGATGCTTTCTCTCACCGTCTGGCTAGTCAAGCTCAAGCTCTAGTGAAAGGTAAACAAACTACGAGCCAGATTCAGACATGGCTTCCAAAGGTATTGCTTATTATCATGACTAATGCTCATTATTATATATATTATATGGTTGTGAAGTGCAGTTCTATACAAGTGTCACTATTTAGGTCAGTGTAGCACTGCGTGTCACCTTAGATAAGGATGATTTAGGGTGTTGAGGTGACAGGGAGACGTAGCAGCGGCCACGCCATAACACTAATAGTCACTATTTTAAACAATACACACCTTCTACCACTAAATCACTAGCAACACAGGCTCCTTCCTTATATATCTTAATATGTGATACATCAAAACTCCTTATAACCCAAGCAGTCCAAAGTAATATGAGAAAATCATACAATTATGTTGAGCTGACAATTCGAGCGGCGATAAGCGGTCTGATATGAGGGGAAAAAAAAAAAAAAAAAAGTCACGCAAATGGAGTCCGTTACATCCGAACTCCGTTACATCGAGGTCCGTTATATCGAGGTTTGACTGCATATAATATTATATATATAATATATATAATTTATATTATATATATATATATATATATATATATATTAGCCAGATTAGTGATGGGCAACTTGTATGTCTATATATATATATATATATATGTTGCCCATCACTAATCCGACAACCACGTCCCCTTAGGACTGCTGGATTTTCGAAATTTCCGGATTATTGATGTTTTGTCCACTGACTCTATATTTCAGAAATTTCAACACCTTCACTTACACGAAGATTAAACCAGGTTATCAGCACTTGGTCCAGATCAGAACGTTTTCCTTCTGTCATTGACTTCCTTACATACATCTGGTTTTTTTTTATCCATTGTCGGTAAAGAACTTTAGCACTCTTTCTTCCTGTTTTTTTATATCATAGACTGTTGAAGACCCAATGCCGTACATTTCACAAGCACATCGCACAGACACACCACTATCAAGTTTTTTTAATAGTACAACTTTCTATGCGATCGACAACGAGCGATGTTTGCGTTTTACGCCACTTCTTTTATTCGCCGAATCCATGATGCAGCTGCAGATTTTAACAATTACGGCAAATAAATGAGAAGGAATGCCTGTTTGCTGTCGGAAGCGTGAGCATACAGCCGATTCTGGGTACAGCGCTCGAGCTCGAGCTTGACAGATAATTTTTTTTTTTATCAGGCCTCCAGCAGGGGAGGACCACGGGCTACCTTGAGCCCGTCAGAGAGATGCGTTTGAAAAAAGAGAGGAGAGTGTTCGTGCTGCTGGCATGCGGCACGAGGACTGGCTTGTCCATCCTGACTTGGAGTGCGGGGTAGAAAGGGGCACTTGGCACGATACACTCTCCGTGTGGGGGGCGCAGCAGGCTGCTACGCGTCGGGGATGATCAGGATATCCTGAAAAGCAGATTGATCAGGAGGAAAGCAGGATGCTTTCGTCGGGGATGAGGGGGGAGAGAGGAGAGTGTTCGTGCTGCTGGCGTGTGGCACGAAGACTGGCTTGTCCATCCTGACGAGGAGTGCGGGGCACTCAGCAGGATACACTCTCCGTACTATGCAATGTTTCTTTCTTTTCCTGCGGCGCACGGGCTTCCGGCAACATACGGCCCCAGAGACTACACCGGCGCCACCTTCACGGGAGCCCCGACTCCGTGAAGGTGGCACCGGGCATGTTCCCGAGGCCGCTCGCCTCCAAAAACCTGTGCGCCACAAGAACCAGACAAAACATTGCTGGAAATATTTCGACTTGACAGATGACTTACAAAGCGATACTAAGCAGAAAAGGTCACACGAAGAAGAAGATCAAAACATAAACTGCACCTCCCGAAAACAGTGGCGCGCCAGCCCGGGAAATTTGAAACTGCACTCCGAAATTCATGCCGGAAAACTGATGGAACCGGAATATTGATTGCCGGATTAGTGATGGTTAACCTGTATATATATATATATATATATATATATATATATATATATATATATATATATATATATATATATACACACACAAACCTCGATTTCCCGGACTAATAGGGGGGAGCACTGGTCCGGGAACTGCAAAAGTCCGGGAATCGCATGTAAAAAAAACAAAAAAAAAAAAAAACCACAACAACAACGATGCCATTACCCACCCCCGGACGTTTATCCTACTCTAGTATTTACTGTCTGGCAACCGACAATATCAACTACCCCGCCGCGGACTTTTACGTCCGCTGAGCAATGAGCATGCAGCCACCTGGCGGGAGGCAGCAAAAAGTGTTCAATAGTCTCAAGAGACGTTCCTGCACCAGGGGCAGTGGGGGTCAGGGGACTAACGGAGGCTGTGCAGGTGAACCGTGAGCGTCGTGTGCCAAATGTAAACAATACGACCCGCTGAGCATGCTGCCACCTGGCGGGAGGCAACAGAAAGTGTAGAATAGTCTCATAAATGTTTCTTGCACCAGGGCAGTGGAGTCAGGTGACTGACGGAGGCCGTGCAGGTGAACCGTGAATGTTGTGTGCCCAAATGTAAACAATACGACCGCTGCACATGCTGCCACCTGGCGGGAGGCACGGACACTGACCAGGGGTGACAGGAGACGCTCAGACCACCGGACAACTTGGTCAATTTACGAACAGGACCAGGCATTTCAACGTAAAAAAAAAAAAAAAAAAAAAAAAAAATAAATAAATAAATAAATAAATAAATAAATAAATAAATTGTCCAAGACTGACATATCCCCGGACCTCGGATTTTGTCCGGCAAATCCGATATCCGGAAAATTGAGGTCCGGAAATCGAGGTTTGTGTGTATACAGGTAAAACCCTTATAACTCGGCACGATAGGGGCTCTGGCCCTTGCCGAGTTATTCAATGTGCCGAGTTATTCAATGTCCTCCTCTGATATGGGTTATATAATTAATAAAAAAAAAAAAAAAAAAAAAAAAAAAAAAAAAAAGGAAATACAGTACTGTAAAAGCATATAAACTACACTTACCAGTGAACGGGTAGAATGTGCTGGATTTGATATCAAACTCAGCACAAATAGCACACATGGACGCACCTACATCCATCCTTGCCAGCACTTTCACCTTTTCCTGCAGGCTCAGGCTCTTCAATTTCATTCCCTTCCTGCTGGAGACACCCTTGCGTGATGAGCTGACATCTTGATATACAGTACTGTATGATGTAATCCCAAAACACATAAAATAGGTGGCAAATTAAGCAAAGATCGGGAACCAGTGCGTAGGCTGAGCCGTGTTTTTGTCGTCCAAGCACCGTCTTGGATTACGAAACCCAATCCAATAACACTTGCTGAAATGTGTGTTATACTACTCTGTGATATTGTTTGCAATGTTTTGCATTGATTATTATTTCGGCTCCTACCAAGCTTGTTGTGTTTTTGAAGCAGAAACCAATCCTTTTTCAATTTCGACAAAAAACGGAATTCGTATCCAAGACGGTGCTTTGATGACATAACACGCTCAGCAGCTGACAGCCTACACGCTGGTTCCGAACCTTTGCTTTACTTTGCCACCTATTTTACGTGTTTTGGGATTACATCATACAGTACTGTATTTCAAGATGTCAGCTCCATCACGCAAGGGTGTCTCCAGCAGGAAGGGAATGAAATTGAAGAGCCTGAGCTTGCAGGAAAAGATCAAAAGGACAAAAATACGACTTTATGCGACTGACGATATGCAGTGTAAGCGAAGAGATGCAGTTATAACATCAATATGCCGAGATACATTATTTTTTGCCAACTTTCTGTTTACATGTTCACAGAAGAGGTTGTGAGGGCATGATATGCCGAGTGAAAACCATGAGATGCAGTTTAGGTGAGGCGGTAGCAGAGTGGTTAGCGTCACCGAGTGGCGTTCTCGAAGACCCGAGTTCGATCCCGAGTGAGACCCATAAATCCACTTGAAATTTTTTTGCACCATCGAGTGCCTAAGAACACCCACATGCCCTGTCCATTAACTCTACCTTCGACTGTGATGTGCATGAGAGGACACGGGGCGGCATGAGCCTCTAATCACAGGCGTCACTATAACAATCCTGCCTGCGCCACCACGGGCGAGGGCCAACCATCACAGCCCTCGAGTGAGCCTCCAGGGCCTATCATTCCACCCCTGGAGCTCACTGCCTACATGTGCTATGGGCATAGGTGTGTGTGTGTGTGTGTGTGTGTGTGTGTGTGTGTGTGTGTGTGTGTGTGTGTGTGTGTGTGTGTGTGTGTGTGTGTGGGTGGGTGTGGTGTGTGGGTGGGTGGGTGGGTGGGTGTGTGTGTGTGGGGTGTGTGTGTGTGTGTGTGTGTGTGTTGTGTGTGTGTGTGTGTGTGTGTGTGTAAAAAAAAAAAAAAAAAAAAAAAAAAAAAAAAAAAAAAAAAAAAAAAAAAAAAACATTAGTCTTTGCCATACCGAGTTATATCAAATTCCGAGTTATACAGTGCCGAGTTATAAGGGTTTTACTGTATAATATTATATATATATATATATATATATATATATATATATATATATATATATATATATATATAATATAATAGGGAGTTCCCGTCATACGAACATTCATTATACGAGAAATCAATGATACAAACTTAGTTAATTAGGGTCTATTTTCAATATACGAGATCGAAAATCCAATGCTATGACATTCAAACTGGGGTGAGTAAAATTACCAAGTTCAAAATGCGCGCCCTACCACGTATGCATCTGGGCTGTATGATGATGTACAATGATTCAGATGCGCAGAGAGACGAGCTTGTGGCAGTGGAGAGGTCTGCGCACCCCTCCCTTGTCCCTTAACCTACCTAACACAGCGTTCACACGGGGGAACGGGCGGTAAGAGTACAGCGGAGTGACTGCCAAGAGGAACACAGTGAGAGGAGTGATGGGGTTGCTCAGATGGTAAGTAGGTAACTGCCTGAATATAGGACTCCCAGGCTGGACAAAGGGGGATTGGTTGACCCCAGTCAGGTCATCCCTAGCAAGGCGTGACCTGAAGGGTAATTAAGCATATGGCGCAGCCTTACCTTTAGGGGTAATTACCAGGTGTGCTTGCCCCAACCTTGGGACCACAGTCAGGTCACCCCTAGCAAGGCGTGACCTGAAGGGTAATTAAGCATATGGCGGCCTGACCTTTTAGGGTAATTAGCCAGGTGTGCTGCCCCAAAAATTGTGAAAAACATGTCTTAGTGAAAACATGTGGGAAAAAACATGTCTTAGTGAAAACATGTGGGAAAAACATGTCTTTGATGGGGTCCTAGAAACAAACCTATATTTTACCATTAGTTATGTATTTCGCTAAAACGAGATTTCGCTTTACGAGTATGGCAGGTGGAACCTAACTATTCGTATCTTGGGGACCTCCCTGTATATATACTTTATAAAAGGGAGGTCCCGAAAAATACGAGCAGTTAGGTTCCACCTGGCATACTCGTAAGCGAAATCTCGTATAACGAAACACATAACTAATGGTAAAATATAGGTTTGGTTCCAGGCCCCCATCAATTAAAAGAAAAAGAAAAGGAAAAAAATAGACATATTTTTCAAGCTAAAATAAACTATAGCAAACACAACAAACTCTCAAACTCTCAAATATAGGGCTCTATATACCACACACAGCACCACCACACAAAACACAGTGAATTAAGAGTGTGACAGCACAGTAGAACAGAGCACAAATAAGTCACAATAAGCACATTAAGTAAACCAGCAAATCACTAAAATCGACTCACAAGGCACATACATACAAGCAACAAATTGTTGTTGTGGGTTTGCTGGGGATACAAGCAACAAAGACGTTGTTATGTACTCTTGGGGACGCCGGGGTGATACACTAGACTCAAGAGGTACGGTAGGTAAGGGACAAGGGAGATGTGCGCAGACCTCTTCCACTGCCCACAAACTCGTCTCTGCGCATCTGAATCATTGTACATCGTCCAGGGTTGTATATTTTTGTAGGCCAAATTGTCGTACCAAGCCACCAGAATTATCATATTTTCAGATTGATTCACTGGGGACACATTTGAAGAAAAAAAATTGTTGAGTTAGATTTTTGAGCTTATTTAGACTAAAATTGGCATGCTGATTCCAAATCTGTAGTCAGTTTTTTTCTAGCACGTCAAGTTTTTTCTCCACAGCTTACCCTCCAGATAAGCAAAATTCCACTTGTGAGCTGTAAGTGTGTCCTTCTACACAATGGCAATTTGTTTAGCGCAGTCCCTATTGGGCATTCGGTCTGTCTTCGTGAAGAATATGGAGATGTAAAGAGAGTCATTGAGTTATTGCAATATGACAACACAATTGGATCATCTGTGTTGACCTTAAAATGGTGTCCTTCCTTCTTGTCAACAACGTGGATACACAAAGTATCCCTGCTTTCTCTGTATGTGGGATAGCAGAGCTAGAGAGAAGCATTGGGTTCAGACGAATTGGCCTCTGAGATCTGATCTTAAACCTGGAGATCCTAACATTGTACATGAGCCACTTGTTGACAGGAAGAAAATAATATTCCCACCTCTGCACATAAAACTAGGTCTCATGAACAATTTGTAAAAGCATTGTCAACTGATGGCGACTGTTTGAAGTACATCATCTGGCATTTCCTGGACTGTCAATTGAAAAATCAAGCCGGTGTGTTTGATGTCCCAAATTCGACAGCTCATCAAAGATGAACATTTCAACGGTACTATGTCAGACCTTGAAAAGAATGCTTGGCTATCATTCAAAGACGTCATCAAGAACTTTCTTGGAAGTACACGTGCAAGTAATTACACAGAAATTGTTCAGAAACTATTGGAGAGCTACAAAGCGCTTGGTTGCAACATGAGTATTAAAGTACATTTTTTGCATAGCCATCTTGCCAACTTTCCGGAAAATCTTGGTGGCTGCTAGCGACGAGCAAGGTGAACGATTTCACCAAGATTTGAAGGTTATGGAAGAACGTTACCAGGGTAGATGGGATGTGCATATGATGGCTGACTATTGTTGGAGCATCAAACGCGATAGTCCTCAAGTTGAACACTCCACTCCAGACAAAGCTACAAACGTAAATTTTTACCTTAACCTGCACACAATTATAGCCTTATCCTTTCTAAAAACATGATAATGTTAAATAAACATTCTATTCATGCCTATTTCTTTCATTTTTCATTGTATGTTAACATTTGCAACTTTTTATAAAATAAGCACTGTTACTGTTATGTACAGTATTTTTCATATTTTTTAAGAAAACGAAAATCCTACAGTTCAAAAACTTGACGTGATAGAGAAAAACTGAGATCAGTTTTGGATTCAGCACCCAAAAATTACTTAATAACAAGTGTCAGACCTAACTCAACAAAAATTTGTTCCCCAGTGAATTATCGTACAACCTTAGGTAAAATCATATAGTCGGTAAATGACTTTATAATTTTAGTAAATAACTTGTAATTTACTTTAGTAAATAACTTGGTAATTTTACTCACCCCAGTTTGAATGTCGTAGCATTGGATTTCCGATCTCGTATATTAAAAATAGACCCTAATTTACACATCTCGTATCATCGGATTCTTGTATATCGAATGCTCGTATAACAGGACCTCCCTGTATATATACTGTATATATATAATATATGTATATTTATATATATATATATATATATATATATATATATATATATATATATATATATATATATATATATATTATATATATAGTATAATATATATATATATATATATATATATATATATATATATATATATATAATATATAATATATATATATATATATAATACAGGAGAACCTCATTTAACCGGCATTTAAACACAGCTACGGCACTAATCGACCCAGGCATTAATTAGGTATAATTATTTCAAAAACTGAGAAAATCGGCAGAAATTTAGTTGGGCAGGGCTGTGGTCTACACAGACTCCCTCTCCTCACTCCACCTCCTCCTCTCCCGCCATCCACGATCCTCTACGTCCCTCGTCCACACCATCCAGAGGGCCCTTCACCTTACCAACGAGGGGTGGGAGATCGCCTTCCAATGAGTTCCCTCCCACGCTGGTATCCCAGGCAACGAAGTGGCTGATTCTGCTGAAAGGATGGCCTTAACAGATGTAAACACAACACCCTTCCCTCTGCCGCTCTCCACAGCCACACGCCTCATCTCCCGGGTCTGCCGCTCCACCTGGAACACACTCGGCGATGCCCTCCGCATCACCTCCATGGGCCAATACCGCAGTGACTCTTCCCCCCAGCCGTGGATACGGAAAAAGTCCCGCGTCCTGGATGTCACTCTCACCCGCCTCCACCTGGGGCACACAACACTCACAGCTCACCTGCATGGCCTCCGTCTGTCCCCTGACCCCCACTGCCCTTGGTGCATGAATTTTCCGGAGACTATTGAACACTTTCTGCTGCAGTGTCCGCGCTTCCACTCACACCGTGTAGTGCTACATTCTCAACTCCTCGCCCTGAACGTCACCACCTTTGACCTGCCCACCCTGCTGGCGGCGGCTGGCGTTCCCCCCTCTCGGCAACACGCCGTCATCCGCCTCACCTGTGCCTTCCTGAGGAAGACTGGTCAACTACCGTGCCTGTGATAGCATCATATGACATCACCAGGGCTCATAGTGTTCCCCAAGGGATCCTCGCAGCCCTAAAACAACAACAACAACAACCTCCAGAAACCACAGTATTTATTGGGATTTTGGGCGATTCCATAAGAGTAACTCTCAAAACAACGGCAAAATGAGTTATCTGGCATGCGCTCCCCCCCGAGAGTGCCGGATAAACAAGGTTCTCCTGTATATGTATATATATATATATTATATATATATATATATATATATATATTATATATATATATATATATATAATATATATATATATATATATATATATATATTAGGGTGCCAATAGCGCATAGGGGTAATTTTTTAAAGTCAATATTTTTTCACGTACTTTTGTGGTATTCTGCCTTGTACTTAGAACACTGTCGTGTGCAAAGTTTCAGGCTAATCGGTTGATATTAGAGGTGGCGGATCGATCTTGAACATTTCCTCTTTTCGCCCTCAGGTCATGACCACGAGAAAGCAAACTGAAGTTTGGCTTCTTGGCCAGTGTTCCTACTATCACAGGAGCAAAACTTCCCAGCCGTGGAGACGTTTTAATACAATTTTTCTACGCACACAAGGAAGAGAAGAAGACGGTGCAGCAGAGTGCAGCTGAGGCTGCAAAGGAGGTCCGACTTCTGGACACGAGCTAGATCCCCACCATCGCAGAAACTAGCGTGAGGAGGAAGATTACTGGACTTTTCGACGAGTGGAAGATCCTGAGCAAAAGCAAGAATAACTCTGGAGTCACGCCTGCCGAAAACAGAAGACCTTCCAAGAAAGTCTCCCAGACTTTTGGACATTGCCCACTCCGACGCCCTCACTCTGATGACCATTCCTGAAGACAAGGAATTCCTTCTAGCCCAGTGGGAGAAGGGGAGGCGGGGTTCGATGGCTGGTCTGGACAAGATACTGAAAGAATCGGTTTGCCGACATGAAAGCTCTCTCTCACGTAGCCGTCAAATGATGCCAAAAGGAGAAGAGATGGTGGAGCTGGAGTCGTCATCGTCTGAGTCTCAAGTCCAGCCAACGCTGCCAACACATCGACTTCTTCTTCCGACGCCGGGGTCGCTTCTCCACCAAAGCGATTGAGGACACGGGGCACGAAGTCCGTCCTATCCCCTGATCTCGTCGGAGCCCTTGACAGAACTGGGGTCAGTAGCCGCCAAGCCCTTCGAATTGTGGCGGCTACGGCAAGTAGCTTGGGCCACGATCCACAAGAGCTTGTGCTGAATCCCGAGTCCATTCAACAGGCAAGAGCGAAGTACAGGTCCACTTTGGCGAAGGACATCAAAGAGACTTTCAGTCCTCTTACCCCTCTTACCGTTCATTGGGACGGGAAGATCCTTCCTCAGGACGATGGCACTCGCGCCGAAAGACTCGCCATCCTCGTCACAGGAGAAGGAGTGGAGAAGCTCCTAGGAGTCCCGAAACTGCACTCCGGAACTGGTGATGCCGCCGCTACAGCTCGTGTTCGAGGCTCTAGAAGACTGGGGGGTCCAGAACGAGTCGTGGCGATGTGCTTCGACACAACCAGTGCCAACACTGGAGCCATCAATGGTGCATGCACCATCTTGCAACAGAAGATCGGCCGACCCCTCGTTGCTTGCCGTCATCAGGTCCACGAACTTGTCCTTGAGAAGGCCTTTTCTACGTGTTTGGGGTCATCTTCTGGTCCTGAGATCACCATCTTCTCTCACATCAAGGACTACTGGTCTTACATCAACCAGTCGACAATAAACCCTCCCACCAACGAAGATCTGCCGGAGACTCTGGTCTCCAAGAGGGACGATCTCATTCAAGGTTTGAAACATCTGCTTCAGACAAAGCAGCCCCGTGACGACTATAAGGAACTCGCTGAGCTAAGCATCCTTTTCCTCGGCGGCGCTCTTCCGAAGACCTCGATCCGTAGCCCCGGAGCGCTTCATCGAGCGCGTTGGATGGCGCGTATCATTTACGCTCTGAAGATGATCTTGTTTCGGGAGCAGCTGACTGGAGTCGTCACACCTCGAGAAATGTCAGCCCTCCAGCGGTTCTCATCGTTCGCAACCGAGATCTACGTCCTGCGATGGTTCGAATCGATGGTTCCATCCTACGCTCCCGCCAACGATCTTGGATTCGCTAAGGACATCCTTCAGTACCACGACAAAAGTATTCGGAAGGCCTGCTTCACCACTCTGAGCCGCCATTTCTGGTACTTGAGCGAAGATCTCATTGGCCTGTCACTGTTCGACTCACGTCTCCCTGTCTCCGACAAACAAGCAATTGTACAGGCCATTCTCTACGATGAAGGAGCCGAGGAACCCGCCAAGCGAATAAACCTCCCATCATCACAAGTTCCTGCAGCAATACTGCCCTCCTTCGCCACAAAAAATTCCCTCCGCCTCTTCGAAGCTCTTGATATCAAGACCGACTTCCTGTCCGCCAACCCTCGGAAGTGGCAGGAAAAGGAATCGTACGTCGAGGCCTGCCGCCGAATCGAGAGACTTCGCGTCGTCAACGACACAGCCGAGCGAGGAGTGGCGCTCATCCAATCCTTCAACCTCCGGCTGACCAAAGACGAGGAACAGCGCCAGTTCCTCCTCCAAGTTGTGGAGGCCCATCGCCATCAACAGCCCGGGACCTCGAAAGCTTCCCTTCCCCGGCCAAGCCGGCCACAATGAGTGGGGTGGCTCCCCATGATACCCCCCCCACCGAGGGGCTAATACTCACCAAGAGGGGGACCAGCAGCCCTGCTGGGGAAGGGATGTCCGGCTTGTCCGCTTTCAAGAGATGACATCCCCTCCTTAATAGGCCAGTGCATAAGGGTAAATAACAAAGTTGTAATCTGCCACCCCTAAATATCAACCGATTGAGGTCAAACTTTGCATACGATGGTTTCTTGCATAGATACACCATTACACCAAAGTAGGAAGAAATATTCAAACTTTTGATTTTTATTGGCACCCTAATATACATACGTATATATACATATATGTATATACATATATATGTATATATATACAGTACTAGTCAAAAGTATGCGGCGCCCTGTTCCCGCCCCCGCACAACAAACTATACATAAGGAAATTTTTAGAAAATAATTTATTATAGTTACCTTTTAATACTTGGTTGGGTGGCCTTTTCTCTTCTTCACGGCTTGGAGACGTCGGGGTAGTGAAAGAGCTAGGTTTCTTAGGTGTTCAGGTGAGGTGTTTGCCCAGGTCTCACGGATGGCCTTTTCGAGCTTGGGTATGGAGCTGACGTCTTTCCCCTGTAGATCCTTCTTGACCATGTGCCAGAGGCTCTCAATTGGGTTGAGGTCCAGGCTGTTACCTGGCCAATCCTTTATGAAGGGTACCATGCAGTCATCAAGCCACTGAGTGACAGATTTGGCAGTGTGAGCAGGAGCACCGTCCTGTTGAAACACACTGGCAAGTGTGAGCTCGAAAGAATCTGACAAATGTTCACAAAGCAGCTCAGGTAAACAGCTTGATTCACTATAAGGTTTTTTAAGAAGCACAACAAGCTTGCCTAAACCTCTGCCAGAGAACAACCCCACACATAAGTGAATCTGGGTCTTTTACGGTGTTCTCCACATACCGTGAGTCGTGACCCTGCCTTGTTTTTGCACTTATCAGTGGTGATTGTGGTATTATATTTTTATTACGGCAACCTACAAGGAACTAAGCAAAGAAACCATTGCTCAGATCATTGGTTTAAAGGATGCAGGCCACCAAACGAAAGAAATAAGTGAGTTGTTGTGTGTGGCTAAGTCAACAGTGAGGAAGTACTTGGCGCGTTTCAGAGAGGAAAACAGCCGTGAAACGCCATCACAGAAACTTCGGCCTGGTCGTCCCAGGAAGATTTCTCAAAGGTCTGTGAACGTTCTAAAACGTTCGTTGGAGAGTACCCCTCGCGTTACAGCAAGGGTATTGAAGGCAAACAACCCTGAATTGTTTGGTGCAGTCTGTGCGTACCGTATCTCGCCGAGTGCACGAGTTGGGTTATACTAGCCACAAGCCACTGAAGAAGCCACTTCTTACATGCGCGCAGAGAGGTTGCTGGGTCATCTTCACCAAGAGGGACTGACTGGACTGATGATGACTGGTTGTCAGTGTTGTGGTCTGATAAGGCTACATTTACTGTGACATGTAACCGAGGAGCTCGAGTGTACCGTCGCCCAGGCAGTGACCCCCTCGACTCACGGTATGTGGAGAGCACCGTAAAAGACCCATATTAACTTATGGTGTGGGGTTGTTTCTCTGGCAGAGGTTTAGGCAAGCTTGTTGTGCTTCCTAAAAACCTTAAAGTGAATCAAGCTTTTTATCTGGAGCTCCTTTGTGAACATTTGCCAGATTCTTTCAAGCTCACACGTGCCAGTGTGTTTCAATAGGACGATGCTCCTGCTCACACTGCCAAATCTGTCACTCAGTTGCTTGATGACTGCATGGTACCCTTCATAAAGGATTGGCCAGGTAACAGCCCGGACCTCAACCCAATTGAGAGCCTCTGGCACATGGTCAAGAAGGATCTGCAGGGGAAAGACGTCAGCTCCATACCCAAGCTCGAGAAGGCCATCCGTGAAGTCCTGGGCAAACACCTCACCTGAACACCTAAGAAACCTAGCTCTTTCAATACCCCGACGTCTCCAAGCCGTGATCAAGAGAAAAGGCCACCCAAACCAAGTATTAAAAGGTAATTATAATACATTATTTTCTATAAATTTCCTTGTATTGTTTGTTGTGCGGGGCGGGAGCAGGGCGCCGCATACTTTTGATGAGTACTGTATATATACACTGCATCCTCATACAACACAATTTTATGGGCGACACAGCACGCCGTGTTGTACGAAATCGTGTTGTACGAATCATACAAAACCCATGTTATAATGTACTTGACAAACAAATTAACAAATGATACATCAACACTACGGTAGCAGACGATAGATGGCGCTGTTGGCGGCGCCAAACCTGTTGGTGGCAGGGAAAGAAAGGGCTACAGAGTGGCATAGAAGGAAGATATGTGTCAAGCTCGAGCTCGTGCTTGACAGACGACCTACAAAGCGATCCAAAGCAGAAGAGGTCACAAGAAGAAGAAGAGGAAGCCAATCTGCTGAGCCTCCAGAGGCAGAACGTAAATATTACAGTGTGAGGACAGATTTGTTGATTTAAATGTCTTATAGTATTTGAAATACTTGTAACAGGTAAGTACTGAGTACTGAGGAAGTACTCAAGTTGCGTGTTGTGCAGCGCAGCACCGTGCAGTGCGGATAAGGCAGAATTTCCTTGCTTTCGGATCGCCAGATCGTGTTGTATGAATACGAATATTGTTGAGCGGATAAATGGGTTGCTCAGACCCCCACCGTGTTGTTACGACAATTGTGTTGTACGAACCCGTGTTGTACGAGAATGCAGTGATGCAGTGTGTATATATATAATATATATATTATAATATATATATATATATATATATAATATATATATATATAAATATAATATATATACAGTCAAACCTCGATATAACGGACCTCGATGTAATGGACTTCGGATGTAATTGACTACCATTTGCGTGACTTTTTTTTTTTTTTTTTTTTTTTTTTTTGTTACATATTAGACCGCTGTATCGCCGCTCGAATTGTCAACTCAACATTGTATTATTTTCTCATTTTACTTCGGAAGGCTTGGGTTTTAAGGAGTTTTGATGTATCACATATTAAGATATTGTTACGCAGGGCCTCTCTGAGACTCACCTTTCTTATCTCACCCCCAAGGGCGCCCCACGTAACCACTTACCTCTCACACGGACGTTCGGTAGAATTATCTGAATGCGAGTACAATAAACCCTTCATGCTCGCGGGGTTAGGGAACAGAGACACCCGCGAGTATCGTAAATCCGCGAGCATGACATTAGTCATTCATCTACTCCAAAAGTTGTTGGTTTTTGTTTGTTTTTTTGTACATGACAAGGAACTGGCCAAGGGCACAACAAAGATGGGTAACACAAAGCCCGCTTAGTTGCCAGTCCCTATAAAGAAGACAGTAAGAGAATAAAAAAAAAAACAGAGGGGTGAGCAATTTAGTTCGGGAGGTGTCTTGTTACTCTTCTTTGGAAAGATTTAAGGTCATAGGAAAGTGGAAAAATAGAAACAGGAAGAGAGTTCCAGAGTTTACCAGTGAAAGGGATGAAAGAGAAAAAGATACTGATTAACTCTTGCATTAGGAAGATGGGACAGAATAGGGATGAGAATGAGTAGAAAGTCTTGTGCAGCGAGGCCGCGGGAGGGGGGGGGGGAGGCATGCAGTTCGCAAGTTCAGAAGAGCAGTGAGCATGAAAATAACGGTAGAAGAGAGCAAGAGAATCAACATTACGGCGGTGATTTAAAGATTCAAGACAGTCAGTCAGAGGAGAGGAGTTGATGAGACGAAAAGCTTTTGACTCAACCCTGTTTAGGAGAGCTGTATGAGTGGATCCTCCCCAAACATGTGAGACATACTCCATACATGGCGGATAAGGCCCCTGTAGAGAGCAAGCAATTGGGAGGGGAAAAAGAAAAGAAAAAAAAGAAAAGAAAAAAAAAAAGGGTTGAAAACCCGCGAGTAATCAAATCCGCGAGAACTGAAACCCGCGAGCATGAAGGGTTTACTGTATGTGTGTATAACACGTAGTCAATCACATGGAGGAAAGAGGACACTGACACACTGTAATACACTCTACATTTAATGGCGGCGTCACACAAACATAGTACTCAGCTCCTGAAGGAGGAGAGTGAACAAAGTACTACAATGGTCACTCTGTCTACAATGGTTCTCTAACACACACACACACACGAGGCTTCACGTGAGAGGCAACACAAACACACGGTGTACTGGCATAACCGAGGCAAATGACTTAGGCTGATGAAGCCTCCTGACGGAGCGCTGCAGATACACCTAGGGGCGGCGCTGTGGTCGCCACCACGCCCTCTCTAGACACCTTTAATCCTCTGTGTCCCGCGCTGCTCTCTCTTACCCAGCTACCCGGGCGGCGGGCTTCTCACGCCCACAGCACGCCAACGCGCACCGGAGCTCCTGACGGAGGTCCTGTCTCTATCCTATCCCTCGCCCCACTGAGCCCCGCGGCGTCCTGCTCTTGGCTCTGTCTCCCCTTGTCTTCCCGTCACCAGCTAGCCAGCCAATCCCATGGCTGCATCACTGAGGAAGACTAGTGTCGCTACCTATCAGAGTGATGGTTGCCGGGTGCAACAGAATGCTAGGTGCCGTGTGCACTAATGCCACGCTGCTCATACACATGCCTCATTCGCGCACACACATCCCCACAGCGTAACAATATAATATTATAAGGAAGGAGCCTGTGTTGCTAGTGATTTAGTGGTAGAAGGTGTGTATTGTTTAAAATAGTGCCTATTAGTGTTATGGCGTGGCCGCTGCTACGTCTCCCTGTCACCTCAACACCCTAAATCACCCTTATCTAAGGTGACACGCAGTGCTACACTGACCCAAATAGTGACACGTATATAGAACTGCACTCACAACCATATAAAATATAAATAATGAGCATTAGTCAAGATATAAGTAATACCTTTGGAAACCACCAACGGCCCGGAATNAAATTATTATTTTTTCTTATTTATATCTTATAAAGTCTTGGTCGATGGTTTTGACTGATTTTTTTACTTAGTTTCAGTTTTTTATTTTTTCTTTGAAGCTTGGTGAATGGTTTGTGATGATATTTTAAGTAGTTTCAGTTTTTTATTGTTTCAGGAAGTAAACTTAAATAGGCATAGTTTTTTTAGTTTTTTTATTATTCTTTCTTGTTTTTTCCCTTTTTGGTTTTTCTTTTATTTTATTTTGTGTTGGTGGAGTTGGTCCTTTTCTTTTAGTCTTCTTTTTCTTCGATTTCCTCCTCCTCCTCCTCCTCCTCCTCCTCCTCCTCCTCCTACTCCTCCTCCTCCTCCTCCTCTTCTTTTATTCCTTCTTCTTTTTCCTCAATATCTTCTTGTATTTCTTTTTCTTCAACAGGTTTTCTACTTTTTTGCTTTCACTATCGTCCTCCTCCTCCCCTTTCCCTCCCTGTGTGTGTGTGTGTGTGTGCGTGCGCGTGTGTGTGTGTGTATGAGTGTGTGTGTGTGTGTGTGTGTGTGTGTGTGTGTGTGTGTGTGTGTGTGTGTGTGTGTGTGTGTGTGTGTGTGTGTGTGTGTGTGTGTGTGTGTGTGTGTGTGTGTGTGTGTGTGTGTGTGTGTCAGAGGTGGGCACTTCCACAATTTGCAGATGTCTGAATTCGTTTGCGGATGTGCGGAAGTGTAAATGTTTGCGGCTTTGCGTTTGCGGAAATACTTCCGCAAATGGAAATATGTCCACAAATTCCCGTAAATTCCAGGTAGGAAATGTCTCAAAAAAGTGGAAGGCAGAAGGGTGGCTGGGGAAAAGAAGTAATTAGGGAGGGAACTGATAAATATAGGTGAGTGGGTGGCTCTAGGGTGAATGAGAGGACGGAGGGAGGGGCAGTGGCGGCGAGGCTGGCTGGCTGGCTCCTGGCTGGGACTTCTGCGCCCCGGCCCTCCTCTAGACCCCCTGGAGGCGTGCGTGGCCCCAGGGGATGTGCCGTGGTGGAACCGCCTGGAAGAAATTAAGCGGTTCCTTCGCTGCCTCGAGGTGGAGGTGGTGAAGGCCGAACACGAGCACGAGGAGTTCAAAACAAAACTCCTTTATGTTGCTGTATTTTTCCTCGGATTTGTTGCTCTTTTGGTTATCCGGAATTTCGTTTCTTACTTTTCTTGGGACGGAACCAAGAAACTGAAGCAGGATCAGTCTGCTGATGCGATGGTCGAGACGAGCGACCACGCCGAGGAACTTGTCGAGGATCTACAAGAGAAAGAAGCCCCAACGGAAGGGAAACGGTCTAAAAAGCGTACCAAACGGAAAAAGAAGAAAACTCTTGTTAAAAATGAAGAGTCAAAGGACGAATTCGGCGAATTACACACTGTCTGTAGAAAGCAAAAGAAATGCCGTGATAATGAGTCAGACAAAGAGGAAGGCACAAAGCCTGTGCTGGAGAGCGTCGCGCCTGCAAAGCCAGCCAAGAAACGCGTTAAGGGCCGGCGAAAAGCAATGCTAAAGGATAATCAATCCTCCAATCAGTCTCCAATCGCGACTGTAGCAGTCAAGGAGGACGCTCCTCCTCCAATCGAGACTGCGACAGTCAAGGAAGACGCTCCTCCTCCAATCGAGACTGCGACAGTCAAAGAAGACGCTCCTCCTCCAATCGAGACTGCGGCAGTCAATGAGGACGCTCCTCCTCCAATCGAGACTGCGACAGTCAAGGAAGACGCTCCTCCTCCAATCGAGACTGCGACAGTCAAGGAAGACACTCCTCCTCCAATCGAGACTGCGACAGTCAAGGAAGACGCTCCTCCTCCAATCGAGACTGCGACAGTCAAGGAAGACGCTCCTCCTCCAATCGAGACTGCGACAGTCAAGGAAGACGCTCCTCCTCCAATCGAGACTGCGACAGTCAAGGAAGACGCTCCTCCTCCAATCGAGACTGCGACAGTCAAGGAAGACGCTCCTCCTCCAATCGAGACTGCGACAGTCAAGGAAGACGCTCCTCCTCCAATCGAGACTGCGACAGTCAAGGAAGACGCTCCTCCTCCAATCGGGACTGCGACAGTCAAGGAAGACGCTCCTCCTCCAATCGAGACTGCGACAGTCAAGGAAGACGCTCCTCCTCCAATCGAGACTGCGACAGTCAAGGAGGACGCTCCTCCTCCAATCGAGACTAC
>JACEEZ010009782.1:57500-89678 GCA_016584305.1 Chionoecetes opilio | reverse complement strand
TGAATTTTGGAACACATAATGGAAAAGACAATCAGAGAAAGGAATGAAAAAATATCGGTAAACTCACATCACACTATTTGGAAAATCTAGATGTGTTTTTCTGGAGGATGATGCCAGTAACGAATCATTAACGCAAAAATAGTGAATTTATGTAGTTTTTTCTTTGGACCTGGATCTGAAAAAAAACCCAACTAAATAATTTGTCTTAATAACTGCGTTAACAATAATTATTTTTTCACGACCTCTGAAAAGTAATCAAAATCTATTTTTTATTCTTCTTATTCTCACACCATTTTCCTTCCACAATTTTTCTCAAGTTTTTGGCGAGAAGACTTTTACGGAGGAACATCAGGAACACGGACAAACGAATGGCTTGTTTCCGGTTCTTGGGGATCCCAACAGAGTAATGTATCAAGCGGCCTTCGCACTCCTCTTTGTCCGTATACGTTTTTCCTGGTCCGGGGTAAGGAGTAAGAGGAGGAAGAGCTGCAGGAAAGTGGAGGATTTAGTGGAACAGCAGGACTTAAGTGGAAGAGGGAGAGGAACAGGAGAAATAAGTACTCAAGTGGAGGAGAAGAATGGGTTTTTGAGCTTGGTATTATTCATCAGTGGTACACAAATGTATTACAAGGATATTTTACTATATCAGAAAAAATATAAACATTGTGGAATATGTATGTATGTACGGATGTATGTATATATTTCCTCATTTCTGAGGTTTATCTTTATACGTCCGTCTATTTGTTTCTGTGTGGTTATGTAATTTTCTCTCTCATTTGTATTGCTGAAATTTCTATATTGACATACACACACACACGCGCACACACGCACACGCACACGCACACGCACACACACACACACACACACACACACACACACACACACACACACACACACAACACACACACACACACACACACACACACACACAACAACAAACACAACACAAACACACACATAATGGTAGGATGGATCGGGCGTGA
Source organism: Chionoecetes opilio (assembly GCA_016584305.1). Classification (NCBI taxonomy): domain Eukaryota; kingdom Metazoa; phylum Arthropoda; class Malacostraca; order Decapoda; family Majidae; genus Chionoecetes; species Chionoecetes opilio. Next base: position 88,695 of record JACEEZ010009782.1, on the reverse strand, counting down.
GTGATGGCGCGTCCTTCCCTGCCAATAGTACAGGAGCATTAGCTACAAGGTGGAAATAAATAGACATGGAGGAATGGAACATGGACTCTCCAGATAGCCCCTTCTAACTTTCCTGAAATCATGGATGTAGAAATGTATGTATTCCCCCCACCCATTCACTCACCCATTACCCATCACCCCCCATCCATTCACTCACCCATTACCCATCACCCCCCACCCATTCACTCACCCATTACCCATCACCCCCCACCCATTCACTCACCCATTACCCATCACCACTCACCCATTACCCATCACCACACACCCATTCACTCACCCATTACCCATCATCCCCCACCCATTCACTCACCCATTACCCATCACACCCCACCCATTCACTCACCCATTACCCATCACCACACACCCATTCACTCACCCATTACCCATCACCCCCCATCCATTCACTCACCCATTACCCATCACCCCCCACCCATTCACTCACCCATTACCCATCACCCCCCACCCATTCACTCACCCATTACCCATCACCACACACCCATTCACTCACCCATTACCCATTACCACACACCCATTCACTCACCCATTACCCATCACCCCCCACCCATTCACTCACCCATTACCCATCACCCCCCACCCATTCACTCACCCATTAACCATCACCACACACCCATTCACTCACCCATTACCCATCACCCCCACCCATTCACTCACCCATTACCCATCACCACACACCCATTCACTCACCCCCCACCCATTCACTCACCCATTACCCATCACCACACACCCATTCACTCACCCATTACCCATCACCCCCCACCCATTCACTCACCCATTACCCATCACCACACACCCATTCACTCACCCATTACCCATCACACCCCACCCATTCACTCACCCATTACCCATCACCACACAACCATTCCCTCACCCATTACCCATCACCCCCCACCTATTCCCTCACCCATCACCCATCACCCCCAACCCATCACCCCCCCCCTCATTCACTCACCCATCACCCCACACCCATTACCCATCACCCCACACATTCACTCACCCATTACCCATCACCCTACATCAAGGCTTCCTCAATTATCGCAACCCACTTTTGTTTTCACAATTTTCGCTAATAGGCTGCTAAAAAAAAAAAAAAAAAAAAGTGATCGGATCATCTCATAAGTGGGCTTATGACCTTCCCCTGGTCAACCTGATTCCAAAAATGTGCCCATATGAGGTGTTTGCGCCACGGGGGGCGGAACCTATACCACACAGACAGACAGACAGACAGACAGACAGACAGGCAGACAGACACACTTTCGCTTTTATTATTATAGATGTGCCGTAATATTCCATGACACGCCCGCGGCCCGCGACACAATGAGGACTGTATGATCACGGTTAATTGCGGCCACCTCCTCGCCCCCCTTTAGGACCTGCATGGGGGGCCAGGTAGGTAGAGAGAGAGAGAGAGAGAGAGAGAGAGAGAGAGAGAGAGAGAGAGGAGAGAGAGAGAGAGAGAGGAGAGAGGAGAGAGAGAGAAGAGAGAGAGAGAGGAGAGAGAGAGAGAGGAGAGAGAGGAGAGAGAAGAGAGAGAGAGAGAGAGAGAGAGAGAGGAGAGAGAGAGAGAGAGAGAGAGAGAGAGAGAGAGGAGAGAGAGAGAGAGAGAGGAGAGAGAGGAGGGACGAGAGGAGAGAGAGAGAGAGAGAGAGAGAGAGAGAGAGAGAGAGAGAGAGAGGAGAGAGAGAGAGAGAGAGAGAGGAGGAGGAGAGAGAGAGAGAGAGAGAGAGAGAGAGAGAGAGAGAGAGAGAGAGAGAGAGAGGAGAGAGGAGGAGAGAGAGAGAGAGAGAGAGAGAGAGAGAGAGAGAGAGAGAGATAGAGAGAGAGATAATGCTATCTTGTGAACCGTGCGTGGGGTTACTAAGCACAATATGACCACGATATGATGATGTATTTAACGTGAGTAAACAGTATTATAAACAAGAACAAGGACTGTCTTTGAACAATCTCCGCGCAGCTCCCCTCAAATGCCGGAACTCCTCATCGCCAAGACATTCTTTACTTCACAGGTCCGGCAAAGACCTCGAAGGCAGAGGAGACACTACCTGGGAGTTATAATAATAATCAGCAGAATTCGAGAAGAGTTAGTGTCCCCTGCACCGACCAGGAAGGAGGAGCTCATGACATCCCGAGCACTCTTCCGGTGCCATGTTGGGCTGCTTTGTTATATACTAGGAGGAGGGAACACAAGGGATGCGTCGAGGTTGTGAAAGAAAAACTAAGAAACAAAAGAATGAGATACAGAGGTACGAGATGTCTGTAAAATGTGTGGTTTATTATAAACAGTTAAAACCAAAGACCCTGAACAGCATTGCAGAGGAAACGATGATAATGTTATTTATTTCGGTCCAAGTAGCGTGATTTTCCGGCTTATATTGATCAATATATTCGAAGAAAAAAATTGAAGAAGAAGAAAAAGAAGTCCAGCCATGGCTAGGAAGACAGCTGCATGTTTTGTGCCGCTGGAGGAGAGCGTGCAGCTGCCTGAAAGTGACACAGCTTCTTCACACCTGTACAGCTATATACAAAAACACATGAAGTATCCCTAATTCTCCGTGATCTACTGTACACTGAAGGCAATGAAGCTGTGTGTACAAGTTACTTAGTGTTTAAGTGAACGCCATTCTAGTGAGATCTTAAAGTATATACAACATTATTAAGTCTTTTGTTACAGAGAAAGGTTGGTCACGGGTAGAAAGTTGAAGAACACAAGGATATCGCTACTCATTTCTCCCCTGCCCCCGCGCCAAAAAAATTTGTAATAAATATGTAAAAACGGACAGTACAAGTTTAAAGTGTAGGCCGATTTGTTCCGGGAGGTGTCTTGATACTCCTTTCTTGAATTGAAAAGTCTAAATCGAATAGTGAAAAAACAGAAACAGGAGAAGGGTTCCATAGCTTGGCAGTGAAAATGATAATGCAATAATACTGTTGTACGTACATTTAACAATAACTTTAGGCCAAAAAAAGTATCTCTTCTATTCAGTCACCAACTGCCACCAGCAATGTATTACTTCCGATCCTGATAAGAGAATTACATATTTTTCTACCTGCATGAAAGTCTATTTGGTTATATATTTACCACCTTAAAAGCCTTCTATTTACTACCAAGAATCTGGTCCATAAAGAAATAATGAACTTAATGATTTGGACGGATAATCATATTAGCCATAAGCATGTAATACACAATGAATTATTTGATAGTAATCTTAATAGGTATGCTTAATTGTACTTAATAGTTAATGCTAAATCCAGTAATGAGTTCCGTGTCATATCCTTTGAATAATCACGTAAGCTTTCGTCATCCTCTTCCCTGTCTGAAGCCTCACTGACGCTAACACGATTATAATTAAGTCGACTAGTTTTCTATCATAAATGAATAACAGTTACATTACATCAATAAGCAAAATAAATGTTTTAGAACAAATATTCAATGTTTGAGAGTGTTAATTTATAATCGTATATTTAATCTTTTTGGCAATAATACATTTTACACTCTTTTCACTAAATAGCACGTCATATTACAGAGCATTCAAGTAAACTCTGAAATGAGTTAATCTGTAGTTTGTAAAATGAAGACAGTCATTGAACTAATTAGTAAGACATATAATTATATGACATTCTTCGTATGTGTGAGAGAGAGAGAGAGAGAGAGAGAGAGAGAGAGAGAGAGAGAGAGAGAGGAGAGAGAGAGAGAGAAGAGAAGAGAGAGAGAGAGAGAGAGAGAGAGAGAGAGAGAGAGAGAGAGAGAGAGAGAGAGGAGAGAGAGAGAGAGAGAGAGAGAGGAGAGAGAGAGAGAGAGAGAGAGAGAGAGAGAGAGAGAGAGAGAGAGAGAGAGAGCGAGGAGCAGAGAGAGAGAGAGAGAGAGAGAGAGGACGGGAGAGAGAGAGAGAGAGAGAGAGAGAGAGAGAGAGAGGACGAGAGAGAGGAAGAGGACGAGAGAGAGAGGAGAGAGAGAGAGAGAGAGAGAGAGAGAGAGAATAAACGAGAAAAAAAAACGTGCCATCTCCCACAGATCCATGAGCAATAGGAGTCAAGCCCTTCACTCCCCATCCCTCGCAATAATCCCACTACAAAGCCACCAACACCCCACGCCCGTAACAGCCTGGCCCTCCACGCCCATCTTCTAGAACGCCCACACCATCACTCGCCACGCCCCCTTAACCCACACACCATCACACCATGACCTCAACCCGATGCTAGCAAGACCCAAGCAAGCATCAGTAATACGTTCCATACTGGGAGGTGGCGAATGACTTCTGACTAAACTGAAATTACCTCTCACGCCACCCTCTGCATATGCATGAGTCGCATGTGTCACTGGGATGAATGGCGCGGCAGGGGAGTCACCGGCGACAGGGGAAATGCAGGGTCAAGCAGGGGGCATACAGGGTCAAGCCGGGGGCATACAGGGTCAAGCAGGGGGCATACAGGTTCAAGCAGGGGCATACAAGGTCAAGCAGGGGACATACAGGGTGGTGCAGTTAGGTAATTAAGGCAAGGGATGGTTTGGGAGCCCTTGGGGAGAGTAGGATGTCTTTATAACTAACGTCAAGCCAAGGTGTTCATGTAATAGCTTTCGAATGGTTAGTTTTTTTTTGCTCTTCTTCGTCATGTCCAGTCGGAATGCGTCCTGATATTGCCGCGGAATGAACAGCAGATTCTCCATTTACTCATGTGACTGTAAAAAGTTTTTTCTTTGTAATGAAGATTTGGAGGAAAATGCAATCAGTGAATAGGAGTGATTAAATATTAAATCTCTCTCTCTTTCTCTTTCTCTTTTCTTTTCTTTTTCCCTCTCTCTCTCTCATCATTTACACCTCTCATTTTCCTTTCCTGGAAGATGAGAGGTGTCCTGCCCTGCTTCCCCGTGCACCCGTAGTTCATTCCCTCCATTGCTCGACACAGCCGCTGCAGCCGCTACTGTAACTATTAATTAAAACTAATTTGCAAACAAAGGAGGTGCCGCTCGCCATAGTTCCTGCGGAGAGTAAAGGCCGGTTCCCACTAGCCCGCTTGTACGGCCGCCGTACAACAGCAATGAACAGCAATGACGTCACAATGACGTCACAAAAAAGTCGACCGCACCGCCGTACCGCTGTACGGCTGCCGTACAAAGTTAAAATCAAGTCATCTCTCCCGCTCGGCGGTGTCCGCTCGAGCGGAGGTGCAAACTGTGCCCAGTTACCACAAATACCACTCAAGCGGTCATGATGGTGACGTCATTGTTGGGCGGTGTATGGCAACGGCTGTCGTAGAAGCGGTCTAGTGGGAACCGGCCTTAAGAGGAGTGAGGCAGGACGAGAGAGGAGGAGGAATACATAGGAATACATAGGAAGAACAGATATCAGGAGACCTATTGGTCTACAACGAGGGTATCTACTAAACTACATACTACTAACTATCAAACTACATGTAAGATAACAGTTAGAAAGGACTACAATGCCTCTAAAGAAGAGAGGAACATGGCAGTCTCACAGTGAAGAATGAGAGGATATGAAGTATATGTAAACTGATGCTACCACTAACAGTAATTGTTCCGGTGGACGTTATAATATAATTCACAGGGCAGTATCAAAACCCATTTATTTTACAGTACGTGTCCAGTCTGTTTTTAAATGAAGTTATTGTTCTGGCTTCGACATTTGCTGGTAATTTGTTCCACCGACTGACAACTCTGACGCCCACGACAGAAACTATCCTCCCACCCATAACCGTAACTATCCTCCCGCCCATTACCGTAATTGTCCTGCCGCCCCCTACATTAACTATCCTTCCGCCTACTATCAAGACTATTACACCCACCGTGACTATCCTCCCGCCCACTACCGTGACTACTCTTCTGCCTACTATCGTGACTATTACGCCCACCGTGACTCTTCTACCACCCAGTCGCACCACAACCCACCCGCCCACCACTGAGCCCGCAAAAGCCGCCGCCCCGCCAACCTTCACGCCCACCCGTGAGGCGCCTTGGCCCGAATAAACTGACCAAGTAATTGTATGTCAGGTCAACTATCTAGCCCAGGATCACGTGACTTCCTTGCCGTGATATCAATTGTAATAAATATATTCTTTTTAGCGGAATTTAATTGTATATTCCGTATATAGTAAGGAAATTAAAGGGAATTTTGTAGCAGTGTAGAATGATTTCAATGTAAACTGAGTAAATTAGATATTTTTGATAATATATATATATAATATACTTTCCTGTATTTCTAAAGCAAATTATTGTTTGCCGCCCGTGACAAAAGTCTGTCACTGTGATGATATTTTCTGAACAATAACTATAAAACAAACAAATCCAGCTTGTCCTTATCACATCCTTAGAATTGACATTTTTTGATTTCCTAATAAAATTATTACACGGGAGGAGGAGGAGGAGGAATACATAGGAATAACAGACACCAGGGGGACCTATTGGTCTATAACTAGGGTTCTGTTGAACTACATACTACTATCAACTAATGTAAGAGGACAGTTGGAAAAGGATACCAAATGTCCCTAAAGAAGATAGGAACATGGAAGTTTCGTAGTGAAGATTGAGAGGATATGAAGTATGCTAACTGCAACAACCACTAACACTAATCGATCCGGGAGACTATAACATAAATTTGCAGTACAATATCAAAACCCATATACTTTACAGTACGCGTCTAGTCTGTTTTTAAATGAAGTTATTGTGCTGGCTTCGACAACATTTGTTGGTAATTTGTTTCATCGATCAACAACTCTAACATTGAAATCATTTTTACGGAGATCTGCGATGAAACGTTGACCATTCAGTTTTAACCGTTGTTTCCTGTTGTCACTTGAGGAGAAAGCTCGAATAGGTTCTCATGATTAATGACGTAAAATCCTTTAAGGATCTTAAAAAAAAAAAAATATCTTTTTTAAATTATTTATTTACATCTATTACATAATATATATACATATACATATACATATGCACATACATACACATACACATACATATATACATAAAAAAAAACCAGTAATAAATGAGCGGGCATCAGCCCGCCGCTGTAGCCGCAGCCACAGTCAGGTCACAGGTGGGCGGGGCGTGAGGTCACTCCCGCTCCTTAGTGTTCATCGGGGGGGTGGGGCGGCACACGCCACCTCCAGCAGCAGGGGCAGATTTTTCTGAAACTGCCGTACGAGGGCGGCCGCGTTCTCCGGGCCGACGCACTGTCTGACCCGCTCTGTAGCGGGACAGGAAAGCAGGTAGTGGGTCAGGGGATGGGGGGTCATATGAGGACAGTGCTCACACGGCCGCTCCTCAAACCCGTCCCTCAACTCCTCCAGGGTCAAGTAGCCAAAAGCCGAAGTCGGTGTAGAACGACCTCCTCGGCTGGGGAAAAAAAGCTGCTGGGGCGGGGCGTAGGGCCCTCGTTGTTGTTCTTTGGCTTGTTTGTGCCAGGCTGCCTGCCTCGATGTCTGCACCAGCTGGCGATACTGTTGCCCCCTGCGGCACAGACGGCAGCGCGTCTGGCCAGTATCTTGGCCCCTTTGGTTTGCTGGGGTAAACAGTCAAGGCCACCGCTGGATGTCTGGTGGCCTCCCGGGCCGCCTCATCGGCCGCCTCTTTTGCCACGGACGCGTATGTGGCTGGGCACCCAGTTGAACCTTACGCGGCACCCCTGCGCGGCGAGGCCCTGGATGTGGCCCAGGAGGGCGGTGGTGAGTTTGCACTTTTGTCCATCGGTGTGCGGGCTGCCGTAGGACCTGCGGGGGCAGACATGGAGTCGGTGTGAATCACCACGACTTCCTCCTGTCGGCCCGGGGAGTGCTGTAGGGCGCGCTTTATCGTCACCAGCTCCGTCTGCAGCGTGGAGAAATGGTCGGGTGTCCTCCAGGACAGCACCTCACCGCCCGTAACCACCGCAGCCCCTGTCGGGCCCTCTCTCAGGTCAACGGAGCCGTGGGTGTAGTAGATAGCGACCGGGCGACGCTGCTGGGAACATTGGCGTGCGCCACCGCCTGCAGAGCGACCTGCTGGAAACATTGGCGGGCGCCCCGCCTGCAGGGCGTGCTGCCTCAGCTCCTCCCTCGTGCACAACGCCTTCGCGGCCGGCAGTGTGGCGATAATCCCCTTTGGGCGGCAGAGGGCTGCCACGGTGGCGGAGCGACGTAGTTGCAGCGGGGCGGCCCAGGTCCGTCCAGCAGCAGGTGGTTTGGCCGGGGAGGAGGTGGATGGCGGCGTCTGCCACCCTCTGCAGCCGGTGTTGCCCGGCGATAGGTCACGCTGCTGTTTGTGGCAAGACCCTGCACAGCCTGCCCCGCGCGACAGACTCCTTGCCTGGCAGAGGATCTTGGCCACCCGGACAGGCCACGATCTTTCGAACCCTGGCGGCTAGGGCACCAACCGTGCCTCCGCCTGCATGACGCGGGTGTTTTGCCCAGCGCGGTTTGCCCCCAGCAGGGTCCTCAAAGCTCGGTTCTGAAGGACCTGAAACTTCCTCTGCTGAGGAGGGGATAACGAGACAAGCACGGGCGCGCTGTAGTCTACAAGGGCGCGCACAGTGTGCACGTAGAAGAGCGCAGCACTGATGACGTGGCCCTGGCGTGTGTCCTCGTCATGGCCCTCATGACGTTGAGCCTGGTCTCAGCCCTCTCCCTCAGATACGTGACCTGATTAGTGAAGTGGAGGCCCCGGTCAAGCCACATTCCGAGGTACTGGAAGCGTGGGTCCAAGCCAGCCTGATACCCTGTATCTGTAGAGGACAGACCGGGGGGCAGCGGCCTTGAACACCATTGGGCCCTTTGGAATTCTCAGCCGATATCTTGAGACCCAGCTCTCTGTACTTGCAACTGACCAGGTCAGGGGTTGCTGGGTCGAGACACCCGGTCACCCCGGGCCCGTGACGACTAGACCAAGTCGTCGGCGTAGCTGAGAAGTGCCGTGCCCTCCCGGAACGGCAGGCCGACCAGCTGCTCCATCAGGAGATTGAAAGGGTGGGGCTTAGGACCCCCCCCCCTGCGGCATGGCCGTTCTCCACTCCCTGTAGCTGGATTTGCCCCCCCTGGAACCTGACCCTGGGGCGGGCGGTGCCAGAGATAATCCTCAAACCAGGCGAGGAGTCTGCCCCGCACGCCCCGCCCCACCAGCGCGGCCCGGATGGCGTGGGCGTTGGCCAGCTCAAACGCCTTCTCCAGGGGCAAGGAAGACGGCGACAGCAGGGCGGTTGTGGATTTGGGCCAGGAGGGCCCTAACACTGTTGGAGGTGACCACCCCGTGGTGAAGCCGAAGATTGTGGGTGGAGGTCTCCAGGCGCCACAGGAGGCGGGTTTAGCACCATCCCTCTCCGCCGTCTTGGCCCTGCAGCTCATCAGGAGATTTGGCGCGGGTTGGTGGGTTCCCTGGGCTTAGGGATGGGCTGGATGTCGGCCTCCTTCCACGCTGAGGCAAGCGGCCAGCCAGCCAGGAGGAGCTCATCAGGGCCAGATGCCGCCTCCCCGGCGGGCCCCAGCGTGGGCCAGCATCGAGTAGGTGACGCCATCAGCGCCCGGAGCGGTGTCCCGTCCCCCTTTCCCGGCCCTTACCAGCTCCCGGGGAAATGAAGGGCTGATCAGTGGCGTCGGGGCGAGCGCGAGCGGCGCCGATGACAGCCTCGCGCACATGTTGAAGCTGAACCTGCAGCCGCTGGACACGGGCGGGGAGTTTGGGCGTGCTATCCCTCGAAACCAAACATTCCCACCAGGGGCTCGGCTCCTGTAACGGCTGGGGGTGGGCGGAGGGTGGAAAGTCTCTTTCTGGAGGCAGTCCTCACCTTGCCCCACAGCTCGGCCAGCTTGGTGTGTTGGTTAAAACCTCCACCATTCAGCCATTTGGCCTCCGAACCCGCCCGTGCCTGCCGAGCGTGCCCACAACTCACCACAGCCCAGATTGTTGGTGTCGGCCGCCTGCTGTTCAACTTCCGGTTGATGTTAACATGTGGTTCGTTCCCGCCACCTCCTGGTTGTATTAAGTTTCCGCAGTCCTCTCTTCATATGATGAATTTCGGGGAGAGATGGAACATTTTGGTTGCTTCTTCTTGAACTGATTCCAATTTTGGCTTTATCTTTTCGAACAAGGCGCCAGAATTTAACGGCATATTCCGGGACCCATTAGTGCGGTGCGGAAATATTGGTACTGTAACTTTGCCTGAGTGACGGTTCCTGGTCCATAGATGCAATTCCATCTCCACTGCATTTTATTCATCTTCCCTGATTCCTATATTTGCCAACTTAACTGAATTCGAGGAAAAGAAAAGAGAATATAATATATAATATATATATATATAAAATATATATATATATATATATAAGAGAGAGAGAGAGAAAAGAGAGAGAGGGGAAAAGAGAGAGAGAGGAGAGAGAGAGAGAGAGGAGAGAGAGAGAGAAAAGGGGGGAGAGAGGAGGGGAGAGAGAGAGAGAGGAAGGGAGAGAGAAGAGAGAGAGGAGGGGAAGGAGAGTGATAAAAGGACACAGAATAAACATACAAGAGAAACACGACTGCAGAAACGAAAAGGGAGAATGACAGAGACCTTCAGAAGGGGTGCTACATCTGAAAAGTTTCCTCCACGCCTGTCAATACACAGTTGCCGCCCTACGAGGCTATTGACGTCTACAGGTCCTGCGACGACTGCCAACCCAAGGGCGCCTCCCATCCCCTTCCTTTCACTCTATGCAGATCTTGTCTGACTTACGTCTCAGCTTTCTCGCCAGCTCATCTCAGCCCACCTAGTGTCGGAAGTTAATAGGGACTTGTGAGTGCTCTGCTAATTAACTCCTCCTTCAGGTGTGTGTTGCAGGTACGTCTAATTCCTACAAGACCAGGTGATAAGATGGCAATATATCCCTGCCTCCCCCTGCCTCCATTGCCCTAACACCCGCCAATAACCTCAGTCCGTCATTGATCTCATTCGATATATTGGTCGCCCATGGCCGAGGTCTGCCGAGGTCTGCCACCTCGCCATCAACACATTGCAATTTCCTTCTGGCGGCAAACGACCCACGCAGCCACGAGCACAGGCCAGCCAACAAGCCCTCGTACACACACACACACGCGCACAGCGCACACATCCTAAGCACTAGGGAAGCAAAATAAAAATGTAGATATGGAGACGGGGCCATACGAGTACGTATCGTAATACACTCGTATGGCCCCGTCTCCATATCTACATTTTTATTTTGCTTCCTTAGTGCTTAGGATGTGTGCGTGTGCGCGTGTGTGCTCATACGCTCAGGCAATGCAAAATACAACTAAATGAACACACACACACACACACACACACACACACACACACACACACACACACACACACACACACACACACACACACACACATACACACACACACACACACACACACACACACACACAGCATTTTGCATGATACAGCTGCCTTAGAAGTTACAGGGACAACACCGGAACAGCCACGCCTCCAAAAGGCTAACTTGTGCGGGCTGGTGAGGTACGAAACTCACTCATTGGTATTGTAGTAACAGTAGTAGTAGGAGTAGTAGAAACAGTAGTAGTAGTATAGTCTATTCACTTAAGCTGGATTTTTGGGAGCTGCTCGATTCCTACCCGAGTTTGTAAGGACGTCGCTGATTGGCTGATAGACTCGGGCTGGGTGGTGGTGGTGGTGGTACCTTGCCTCGTCGCTACCAAAACCCTTGCGTTGCCTCAGAAAAATATTCATATTTCTTTGTTTAACTCACCTCTTACACAAGATAGGCCTATTTTGTTTGCATCAGTGAATCAGGCAGTGATTGGTCAACAATAACACGCTATTCGTAACTCAATAGGGTAAAAAATAAAGTCATGACTGAGTATCACAAGAGTAGGCGGATTTTCAGCTTTCAATGCATTGAAATGTTGTACTCCTACCCGATATTACCAAGCTACCAGATGATATTTTGGTTAAACTGAGCCTACTATCGTGTTCACGATATATTGCTGCATATCTTGAGCATAAAAAAATTAAGTAAGACTACACCAATATTAAGATAATTGAAGGAAAGTAAAACAGTGTATAAACATTTGTTCTTGTTTTTTTTGCTTCAACTCGCTGTAACTCCATCAGTTTTGCTCGCATAAAATTTTGAATCGCTGTTTCAAATTCCTCACAATATTTCGATTCTTAAGGTATGTAGCACGTACCAATAAGGAAAAAATGATGTGGTCAAAGTGGTTAATAAAGTAAAACTACTGAAACTGGCGCCGTGACTGGTGAGCCTCTGATAGCACTCCCCAGAACTCATCTGGCCTGTGGGAGCAATGCTCACCAGTCACGGTGCTAGTTTCAGTAGTTTTACTTTATTAACCACTTTGACCACATAGTGTTTTCCTTATTGGTACGTGCTACATACTTTAAGAATCGGAAAACTGTGAGGATTTTGAAACAGCGATTCAAAATTTAATGCGAGCAAAACTCATGGAGTTACAGCGAGTTGAAGCAAAAAATGCATGAACAAATGTTTATACACTGTTTTACTTTCCTTCAATTATCTTAATATTGGTGTAGTCTTACTGAATTTTTTTATTCTCAAGATATACAGCAATATATCGTGAATACGATAGTAGGCTCAGTTTAACCTAAATATCATCTGGTAGCTTGGTAATATCGGGTAGGAGTACAACATTTCAATGCATTGAAAGGTGAAAATCCGCCTACTCGTGTGATACTCAGTCATGACTTTATTTTTTACCCTATTGAGTTACGAATAGCGTGTTATTGTTGACCAATCACTGCCTGACTCACTGATGCAAACAAAATAGGCCTATCTTGTGTAAGAGGTGAGTTAAACAAAGAAATATGAATATTTTTCTGAGGCAACGCAAGGGTTTTGGTAGCGACGAGGCAAGGTACCACCACCACCACCACCCAGCCCGAGTCTATCAGCCAATCAGCGACGTCCTTACAAACTCGGGTAGGCATCGAGCAGCTCCCAGCCCAGGAATCCACCTTAAGTGAATAGACTATAGTATAGTCTATTCACTTAAGCTGGATTCTTGGGAGCTGCTCGCTGCCTATCCGAGTTTGTAAGGACGTCGCTGATTGGCTGATAGACTCGGGCTGGGTGGTGGTGGTGGTGGTGGTGGTACTTGCCTCGCCGCAACCCAAAACCCTTGCGTTGCCTCAGAAAAATATTCATAATTTATTGCTTAACTCACCTCTTACACAAGATAGGCCTATTTTGTTTGCATCAGTGAATCAGGCAGTGATTGGTCAACAATAACACGCTATTCGTAACTCAATAGGGTAAAAAATAAAGTCATGACTGAGTATCACAAGAGTAGGCGGATTTTCAGGTTTCACTGCATTGAAAGGTTGTACTCCTACCCGATATTACCAAGCTACCAGATAATATTTAGGTTAAGCTGAACCTACCATCGTTTTCATAATACATTGCTGCATATCATGAGCATAAAAAAATTACACTAAGACTACACTAATATTAAGATAATTGAAGGAAAGTAAAAGAGTGTATAAACATTTGTTCATGCTTATTTTGCTTATCTCGCTGTAACTCCATCAGTTTTGGTCGCATTCAATTTTCAAGCACTGTTTCAAAATCCTTTTACTTTTCCGCTTCCTTTGGTATGTAGCACGTACCAATAAGGAAAAGAGTAGGTGGTCAAAATGGCTAAGAAAGTTAAACTACTACTGCAAACTGGCACAGTGACGGGTGAGCATTGCTCCCTCCCTATACAGGAGATAAGAGATGAGTTCTCGGGAGAGCTATCAGAGGCTCCACCCGTCACGGCACCAGTTTGAAACAGTTTTACTTTCTTAGCCATTTTGACCACTTACTCTTTTTCTTATTTGTACGTGCTACATACCAAAGGAAGCGGAAAAGTATGGGGATTTTGAAACAGTGCTTGAAAATGTAATGCAACCAAAACTGATGCAGTTACAGCGAGTTGAAGCAAAACAAACAAGAAAAAATGTTTATACACTATTTTACTTTCCTTCATTTATCTTAATATTAGTGTAGTCTTACTGTAATTTTTTTATGCTCAAGATATGCAGCAATGTATTATGAATACGATGGTAGGTTCAGCGTTCATAAATATTATCTGGTAGCTTGGTAACATAGGGTAGGAGTACAACATTTCAATGCAGTGAAAACCTAAAAATCCGCCTACTCTTGTGATACTCAGTCATGACTTTATTTTTTACCCTATTGAGTTATGAATGGCGTGTTATTGTTGACCAATCACTACCTGATTCACTGATGCAAACAAAATAGGCCTATCTTGTGTAAGAGATGAGTAAAGCAAAGAAATATGAATATTTTTCTTAGGCAACGCAAGGGTTTTGGGAGCAGCAAGGCAAGTACCACCACCATCACCACCCAGCCCGAGTCTATCAGCCAATCAGCGACGTCCTTACAAACTCGGGTAGGCAGCGAGCAGCTCCCAGCCCAGGAATCCAGCTTAAGTGAATAGACTATAGTAGTAGTAGTAGTAATAGTAGTAGTAGAAGCAGTAGTAGTAGTAATGGTAGTAGCAGTTGTGTCATTGATTTCAGTCTTATTTATCGGAACACACGAAGCACCTCACCTTATAACACACCTTATACACGTACAGTAAAGTGACCTACAGGCGTTCTGGTGTGGTCAAAACACAGGTATTGACTTTGTTTATCAGTGGAGCTAAAATGTCAGGTTGTAGGTTTACTTCGAAATCACTTATTGGTATGGTAGTAATAGTAGGAGTACTAGAAACAGTGTAGAAGTAGTAGTGTAATAGTAGTAGTAGCAAAAGTCGTAGTAGTAGTAGTAGTTATGTCATTGATTTAATTCTTATTCATCGTACTTGTATCGCCACTGTTAATGTTATTGATATTGTTGTTATTATTTATCACTTAAAACTTATCTAGACTTATCTGACATCCCTTCCATAACTATCAATGTTCATCACCAATCATAGCATAGCGATCTTTATATAAACTTGATTTGTTGTTTCCACTTACGAAAGAAAAATGTATAATACCTTGTAAAAGAAAAAGAAAGTTACATTACAGTAGAAAAATTCATCGTTGTGTATAAAAAGAAAAGAAAATCCCTCTCCCTTTTGACGGCTCTCTCTCTCTCTCTCTCTCTCTCTCTCTCTCTCTCTCTCTCTCTCTCTCTCTCTCTCTCTCTCTCTCTCTCTTCTCTCCCTTTTCTCTTCTCTTCCTTCTCTCTTCTCTCTATCCTCTCGTCCTCCTCTCTTCTCTCCTTCCTCTCCTCCTTCTCTCTTCTCTCCCTCTTCTCCTCCTTCTCCTTCCTCTCTCTGACATCAATGGCTTCCTCTCACCTCTCATCAATGTAACAAAGGAGAAGAAAAAATAAAGCTATATACTATTTACTACCTCAAATAACGATACTAAAAAATACAAGGCATCGCTCAAATTACTTAAAACAGCCATTTGTGATAATTTATAACGTCTAATTAGCTGCTTATTTCTGTTTATACTGTTTGCTAGCAGATGTTGTTTGTTTGGTGGGTTATTCTGTTTACAATGCCACGTTTATACCCGTTGTTGTGTACATTGTTTTAGAGATTGTTCAATATACCCAAGGCAGCCCTGCACGCCCGTTTTCTGTGACGACACTCGTTTTCTTTCATACCTCTCAGGGTAAACAACACGAATTTGATGTTGCAACAGAGAGAGGGAGAGAGAGAGAGAGAGAGAGAGAGAGAGAGAGAGAGAGAGAGAGAGAGAGAGAGAGAGAGAGAGAGAGAGAGAGAGAGAGAGAGAGAGAGAGAGAGAGAGAGAGAGAGAGAGAGAGAGAGAGAGAGAGAGAACGAGAGAGAGAGAGAGAGAGAGAGAGAGAGTGTGTGTTACGTCCCCAGCCACACTTCACCACACTGCAGCTCCTTGCTGCAAAAACATGCACAGTAAATATTGTGCAATACCTATCAATGTGCCTTACTTCTCCCTTAAGAGAAGTTCTCCCGGGCAGGCTGGTTGGTAGCTAGATTTTCACTTCCCACACCTCACTCTCACAACCACACCTCACTCTCACAACCACCAGGCAAATATTTACTCACTTCTCTATTTAACATATTATATATTTTCATAATCATATATGTACAGAAACAAAGAAATAAATCTATGATAGCCCTTTGATGTCTCAAACATCAATCCACCAATCACCACCCACCAGGCTACTCGCCACAGTTAAGCCCACACCATCACACACCATCAGGCTTACACGCCAGTTAACACAGCCAGCTGCTGCTCACGCCACACACCTCCGACACACATACACCATCAGCTGAGCTGCTGCTCACGCCAGCCACACACCTCCGACCCACATACACCATACACCATCAGTCAATCACACACCAAGTCAATCACCAACTCAAGCACGCACCCAACACACAATTTACTTCCCTTGTACCACTCTCTCAGCACAACACGTGGCCTATCCACGGAGCTTCCACACCCAGCCACCCAGCTGTCCACCCGAAAAGAGGACCCCGCTCCACTTTCTGTCCAGCTCATCAACATGCTCGCTTAATTTACGGGACCACAATCATATCACTCCACAGAAAATGTTTTAGGGGTGACTAGGGGTAACACCCCCCTTCCAGTAAAGATGTGAGTTCTCTCATAAGAGGGCTCACAGCTTACAGGAACTCGTGAAAGAGCGTCTGCTATCACATTATCCTTCCCTTTCACATGGGTAACAACTAAATCATACTCCTGCAACAGTAGACACCACCTCATCAACCTTTGATTTGAATTTTTCATACTATTTACAAAAACTAAGGGGTTGTGATCTGTAAACACTTGCACTGGCATCGCAGCCCCTTTTACATATATATCAAAATGATTTAAATTCAAAATCAACGCCAAAGCCTCTTTCTCATTTGTGCTATAATTCCTCTGGTATAACAATAACTTTTTAGAGAAATATCCAATGGGATGATCAACTCCTTCCATCTCCTGCATCAACACTCCTCCAATTCCCTCACCACTGGCATCCACATACAGCTTAAATGTCTTGTCATAATCAGGAGTAATTAATATTTTAATAGATTTTAAGTAATTAATTTTCTTGAAAGCCTATTCACAGTGCTCGCTCCACACAAATTTCATCTTTTTACACAACAACCTGGTTAATGGCAGTGCAACTGCTGAGAAATTTCTACAAAATCTCCTATAATAACCACTCATCCCCAAAAATCTCAACAGCTCCTTCCTGTTTGTTGGAGAAGGCAAATACATGATGCCTTTCACTTTGGCATTAAGTGGTCTCACCTCTCCTTGTCCAACCTTAAATCCTAAATAATCCACTGAAGCCTTCACAAAATCACTTTTCATCAGGTTCACTGTGAGATTTGCATCATCCAATTTCCTAAATACTTCAACCAACAACTTTAGATGCTCCTCCCACTTCTCAGAATACAGTACAATATCATCTATATATACAGTACAACATTTTACTCCCTTCAATACTTCATTCACCAATCTTTGAAAACAACTGGAACTATTCTTCATACCAATCCCTATCCAATTCCATACTTTTTTTTTCTCAGAGTCTTTTTGAGTGTCTGGTGAAACCTTTCTAAGCAGCCATGTGACTGCGTGTGGTAGGCACTTGATAATTGTTGATTTATTCTCAACCCCTGTAACACTTGACCAAACAATTTTGAAGTGAAGTTACTACCCTGATCCGATTGTATTACTTTAGGAAGTCCAACCACGAAAAAAAATTCACCAACTCTCTCACAATAACTTTAGCATGAATACTTCTCAATGCTATTGCTTCTGGGAATATAATAGCCATACACATTATGGTCAATAAATACTGGTTGCCTCTCTTAGAAGTAGGAAGAGGACCCACAATATCAATGCATATTCTACTAAATGGCTCACCCACCACAGGAATAAGACACAGTGGTGCTTTTACTATAGTTTGGTTTGGTTTTCCTACCACTTGGCACACATGGCAAGTTTTACAATATTCAGTTACACTCTTCTTAACTCCTGGCCAATAAAAATGAGCTGTTATTTTGTTTAATGTTTTTTTTACACCTAAATGACCAGACCAATTATTTTCATGAGCCAATTCTAAAACTTTCTCTCTATACTTCCTAGGAACAACAATTTGAGTCTTCATCATCCAATGATCATTTACTGGGCTATCAGTAGGCCTCCACTTCCTCATTAAAACTTCAATCTCCACATAATATCCCACATCCTCATCTGAAGCTCCTCTTCTCACTGCCTCACTCCACAAAGATTTTAGACTCTCATCTTCCCATTGTGCACTTGTCAAATCCTCCTTTCTCACAATATAATCTGACATAATCCCTGCTTCACATTTAGTCGCATCTCCTTTCACCTGTTTAACCTCCATGTGGGACTCCACTCTATCAAACAATGAGGTTAAGTCCATCTCACGCTCCTCTATTTGCTTGGCCTTAGCTCTTGTCACTACACATGCTGGATACAGTATACTCTCCTCTACCTTTCCTTCAACCTTACATATTTCAGGCTCTAAAATGTCATCATCCTGACTAATTATAGGAGTCTCCATAAGCTCAGGGGTAGGGACTACCTATTCACCCGCCAAATCATTCCCCAGGAGCATGTCTACACCTGTTACTGGAAGTTCATTACTCACTCCTACCTTCACTTTTCCTGTGACAAATCCACTCTTAAGCCACACATGATGAATAGGAATGACTATTCCAGCAGATCCTATACCTTTAACCTCAACTTCTACACCTGTACAAGTCTTCTCACTCCATTCCACAGTATTCTTAAGTACTAGACTTAAATTGGCACCTGTATCCCTCAAAACTACAATTTCCCTCTCTGCACCAGCATCTACATTCATCTGTCCTTCTATAATAATATAAGCGAAAGTGTGTCTGTCTGTCTGTCTGTCTGTCTGTCTGTCTGTCTGTCTGTCTGTCTGTCTGAGTGTGTGTGTAGTATAGGTTCCGCCCCCCGTGGCGCAAACACCTCATATGGCACATTTTTCGAATCAGGTTGACCAGGGGAAGGTCATAAGCCCACTTATGAGATGATCCGATCATTTTTTTTATCTTTTTTTAGCAGCCTATTAGCGAGAATTGTGAAAACAAAAGTGGGTTGCGAGAATTGAGGAAGCCTTGATGTAGGGTGATGGGTAATGGGTGAGTGAATGGGTGGGGTGATGGGTAATGGGTGTGGGGTGAGTGATGGGTGGGGGGTGTATGGGTTGGGGGTGATGGGTGATGGGTGAGGGAATAGGTGGGGGGTGATGGGTAATGGGTGTTGGTGATGGGTAATTGGGTGAGTGAATGGGTGGGGGGTGATGGGTAATGGGTGAGTGAATGGGTGTGTGGTGATGGGTAATGGGTGGGGGGTGATGGGTAATGGGTGGGTGAATGGGTGTGTGGTGATGGGTAATGGGTGAGTGAATGGTGGGGGTGAGTGAATGGGTGGGGGTTGATGGGAAATGGGTGTGTGGTGATGGGTAATGGGTGAGTGAATGGGGGTGGGGGTGATGGGTAATGGGTGAGTGAATGGGTGTGTGTGTGATGGGTAATGGGTGAGTGAATGGGTGTGTGGTGATGGGTAATGGGTGAGTGAATGGGTGTGTGGTGATGGGTAATGGGTGAGTGAATGGGTGTGTGGTGATGGGTAATGGGTGAGTGAATGGGTGGGGGGTGATGGGTAATGGGTGAGTTGAATGGGTGGGGTGTGATGGGTAATGGGTGAGTGGATGGGTGAGGGGTGATGGGTAATGGGTGAGTGAATGGGTGGGAGGTGATGGGTAATGGGTGAGTGAATGGGTGTGTGGTGATGGGTAATGGGTTAGTGAATGGTGGGGGGTGAGGTGAATGGGGTGGGGGTGATGGGGTAATGGGTGTGTGTGTGGTGATTGGTGTAATGGTGAGTGAATGGGTGGGGGGTGATGGGTAATGGGTGAGTGAATGGGTGTGTGGTGATGGTTAATGGGTGATGAATGGGTGGGGGGTGATGGGTAATGGGTGAGTGAATGGGTGGGGGTGATGGGTAATGGGTGATGAATGGGGTGTGGTGATGGGTAATGGTGAGTGAATGGGTGGGGGTGATGGTAATGGGTGAGTGAATGGGTGTGTGGTGATGGGTAATGGGTGAATGAATGGGTGGGGGTGATGGGTGGGTGGGGGGTGATGTGGGTAATGGTGTGGTGATGGGTAATGGGTGAGTGATGGGTGGGGGTGATGGGTATGGTGAGTAATGGGGGTGGGGTGAGGGAAAGGGGTGAGTGAATGGGTGTTGGTGATGGGTAAGGGTGAGTAAAGGGTGATAAATGGTGGGGGAATGGGGGGGGGGGTTGGGAAATTTGGGGGGGGGTGAGGGGTAATGGTGAGTGAATTGGGGGGGGGAATACATAATTTCTACTTTCATGATTTCAGGAAATTTAGAAGGGGGCTATCTGGAGAGTCCATTTTTGGGGGGGCCCAAAACCCCCACCAAAACAGGTGGTGGGCCAAAGGCCCTCAATAGCCCTCCGAGGAGCTAGCCAAAAAGTCCGCCCGGAGGGGGGCTTTGGGCTAGTTTGTAAAAAAAGGTTCAAAAAAACTGCGGGGAAAAAATTTCTTCCAGGGGGAAACATTTGTTGGCAATGCTCACACACCCTCTTTGGACACTGTCAGTCCTGCTTCCTTTGAATTCATATCCATAAATTGTTTTTCCTAGTCCCTGTTTCCAAAAAAATTGACTTTGGGGGGCAAATTTTGTTGGTGCCAAATATATTTGGTGCCCAAAACTTCCCCCACATTTTAACATCTAATAAAGGACTGACTCTCCCTTGGAGCATTACTGACATATTATTCCTGGGAGGGGGGAATATACTCCCGATTCTAAAAAATTACCTCCAAAAACTAGATTTCACATAGTTATTGAGTACTGCTTTTTTTTTTTTATTTGCGATATTTGTAAATGAACATTTTTGGTTCCCCTTTTCTACCCCATAACCAGCTGAGTTACCAGACACCTGGTGGCTATCTAACCTTGACACTGAATTACAAAGCCCGTAGGCCACCTCAATTTTTGGTCCCCTTACGTCCCCCTCCTCACTCTTTTATATCAAGTTCAAATTCATACCTCAACCCCTCTGGTTTCAAATTATTTCAAAAAATTTCTAACTTTATTCTCCCTTAAGTCTCCTTTTCTTTTACTTTTTCTGTCTTAAAACCTTTTACACTTTTGAAAGCACACTCTCCTGGGCCATTTCTAAATATGTAATTTTGGTTTTTTTTTCTTTACACTCTGAATCTCTGTCTATAACTCGGGGTCCACTCTCACAGTTTTAAAACGGACCCCTTTCACAACCTGTATTCACTACATTCCTCTACATCAAACCTGCAAAACCCCTCTCTTGCTTTCCTTTAAAATTTTTTGTCTGTCTAATAAAGCCCTTTCATTCTCGGGCCCAAACCCTCTCAATATTGCCCCCTTTTTTCAAATTGAGAAAGAAATTTTTTTTGCTTCCCCTCCACAAATTCTGGCACAAAAAGCTTTTCCATCATTTGATCTTCCCCTGTGACCACCACCCGCTACTTCCATTTTCTTTATTTGCACCTCTGGCTCTGTTCTAATTTTCTCTTTTCACCTCTGCCTCTATCCTCACTGCCAATTTTTTTTTCTCTCTGCAAACCGATCTCCATTTCCATCAACCCCCCCCCGCCTCTGTGTAATGCTTGCTCCTATCAGTCCCTTACTCCCCTTTCCTCCCGGCCTTTCCCCCAAAACCTCCTTTTTTTTTTTCATCTTTATCCTGCTCTTCTCTTTAAAAACCCCAAATCTATTAAAATTTTTCACTAAATTCCTCTTTCTATCCCCTTGAGCCTAGAATAAAACTATTAAATTTCTCTGCTAATTTCCCTTAACTCCCCCCCTGGGACACTGATAAGGTAGTGCACCTCACGTGAAAAATAAATCGCTCACATTTCCCTCCTCATAAAATAGGAGTGTAACAAGCTTACCACAGTACTGAAGTGCATGAATAGTTTTAAGCCGGAAAGTTCACACGTGGCAGGGTTGCGGGTTCGCAGGGTTGGGAGGGAAAAGGGTAGGCTAGGCCCACGGGTCCACTGGCACACACACAAATAAAATTTTCCATCCCGGTCAGGTCCCCAAAATTTGGTCCCCGCCCCACTTCACCCACACTGAAAACTCCTTGCTGCCCCCCCCAAAAAAAAAAATCACAGTAAAAAATTTGGCAATACCAAAACAATGTGCCCTTACTTCTCCCTTAAGAGAAAAGTTTCCCCCCCGGGCCGGCTGGTTTTTAGCTAAAATTTTACTCCCCACAAATCATTCACAACCAAAAACCCCCTCCACAAACCACCTCCTCCCAAAACCCCCAAAATAATTTTTCCCCCCTTCTCAAAAACAAATATTTTTCATAATCTATAGACCCAAAAAAATAAATCTATAACCCCTTATGTTTAAACTCAATTTTCCAAAAATTTAACCCAAAAACCCACCCCCTTTAAGCCCACCCATCACCACCATCACCCCCCATTAACCCCACCCCTACGCCACCACCCCCGCCCACATAAACCTACGACTGTGCCCCCTCCCCCCCCTCCCCCCCCATACACCTACACCCTCAGCAACCCCCCCCATTTTACCTTAAGCCAAAAACCCAAACCAATTTTCTTCCCTTTACCCTCCTCGCCAAAAACTGGCCTTTTCCCAGTTTTCCCACCCCCCCACGAAAACCCCAAAAAACCCCCCTCATTCTGTCCGCCCCCAACCCCGCAATTTAGGGACCCAATCAATCATCCACAAAAATTTTTTAAGGGGGGAAAACAAAAATCTTGTCATTGTCCAAAAAGGGCCATTTCAAAAAAAGGGTTTTCCACAAACCAAATAATGGGGGCCCCCCGACCTCGGAACCCTTATTGTTTCTAAGGCAATTTTTTGCCCCCACGGCATATTCCCCGGACCAAAGGAGGGGGGGTGTTTTAAACCCCCCGGGAAAAAGAAGATAAAATTTTTTCCACTATAAAAAATTCTTCTTTCATTTTTTTTAAGAATATTTTTTTTAACATAAAAAAAAACATTGTTTGCCCCGCTATTTTCAAAAGAAAAGGCGGTTCGTTTACGTTCGGGGTTTTTTATCATTTTAGTCCTGAAAAGCCAAGGGGTGTTACCCCCCACCCTTTTCCCTTTCTCTTTTTCCTCTTTTCTTCTTTCCCTTCCCTTTCTTCTTTTTTTCCTTTTCTCTCTCCCCTTTTTTTCTTCCTCCTTTTTCCCTTTCCCTCTCTTTCCTCTCCTTCTTTTCCCCTTTCCCTTCCCTTTTCCCCTTCTCTCTCTCTCTCTCTCTCTCTCTCCCCTCCTCTCTCTTCTCTCTCTCTCTCTCTCTTTATTATCTCTCCTCTCTCTCTCTCTCTCTCTAATTTTCTCTCTCTCCTCTCTTCTCCCCTCTCTCTCTCTCTCTCTCTCTCTCTCTCTCTCTCTCTCTCCTTCTCTCTCTCTCTCTCTCTCTTTCTCTCTCTCTCTCGCTCTCTCTCTCTCTCTCCCCTCTCTCTCTCTCTCTCTCTCTCTCTCTCTCTCTCCATGGTTACAATTTATTTGCGTTTCTAGATGATTCTAAGTCAGTAATATTTAGCCATATTACTTATTATCATTTAGAAAATGGTAACTGCATAAAGTAACACATACATTCAATCATAGTTAAAGTCTGTTCACTTATATCCCAGCGGGATACCGAGCGGGTATAGGCGTTGGTTTTGGGCTGCAATGATCCGTTGAGGAACCATATGAGCCCCCGGTGATGTCCTATGATGCGTTCACAGGCTTGGTATTGATCATCTTCTTCATTAACACAGGTAAGGTGGGGGGACAACGTAAATTTTTATGAGGTGTGGATGTACTCCGCCCACCCGCCCACCCGCCCCTATCACCAGCCGCTTTTCAATAGGTGGCGCGGACATCCACCAGCTTGTCTTGAGTTCCCGGCTCTGAAAATGATGAAATTTGCTGCCTTTTCTGCTTAGTAACCCCGTTGATTCTTCCTCAGAATGTTTACATATTGAATATGTTGATTATTGATGTTCAATGAAAGTATTTGATTATAAAAGGGGTGCTCATCGATCATCTCATCGGTAGGGGTTACCGCCCGACGATTTTTTCCCGATGGGGGCACACGATGGGGGTGAAATGACGCTGTTCTTGAACCTGTGCAGTCGGGAAATTTCCACGCCGGGACTCTATAGGGCACACGACGAGACCTTCTTGCAACTGCCCTATGTGTCATGCACAAGGCACTAATCTCCACACGCCCCACCTGGCACCATCAAGCCCCCAGGCCCCCGCCCGCCCCTTCCACTCCACCCGTGTCGCCGCCCACACAGACAGGAGCAAGTGACTGTGCCCTTCTCCAGGACAGAGCACCACCTACGTTCCTTCTTACCCCGCTACGGCCGTCTGTGGAACCAGTTATTTCACCAAACCGACCTCCACCACCACGCCTCGCTACAGACTTTAAGCGGGGGGTGAACAGCTGTTTGATGGCCTAATTTATTAAATATAAAATGTCTTTTTTATATTTTATGTAGCTATAGATAGCTCTAGTGTAAAACCTAGAGCTTTAGCTATAATAACACCAATGTACTAACAGTTTAATAAAAAAAAATAAAAAAAGAGAGAGAGAGAGAGATATGACGAGAGAGAGAGAGAGAGAGAGAGAGAGAGAGAGAGAGAGAGAGAGAGAGAGAGAGGCGAGAGAGAGAGAGAGAGAGAGGAGAGAGAGAGAGAGAGAGGAGAGAGAGAGAGAGAGATGAGAGAGAGAGAGTAGATAGAGAGAGAGAGAGAAGAGAGAGAGAGAGAGATAGAGGAGAGAAGGAAGAGAGAGAGGAAGAGAGAGAGAGAGAGAGACGCACAAAAGCCAGAATCTATGAAGACGATGAAGATAGTTGAAAAAGGACGAGGTGATGAGAATACCTATAATATCGTCTTGACACTCAAAAGTTCGTCCATTTTAGAGGCGGTGGTAGAGTGGTTAGCGCCTGCAAGTGTTCCGAGTTCGATCCCCGAGGGGTGCCAAAATATTTCTGCACCGTCGAGTGGCCTAAGAACACCCACATGCTGCCCATTAAATCTACCCACGTATTGCGAGTGCATCGGAGGACACAGGGGGGCGGCATGAGCCTCTAATCACAGGCGTTACTATAAAAATCCTGCCTGCGCCACCACGGGCGAGGGCTAACCATCACAGCCCTCGAGTGAACCTCCAGGGCCTACCATCACAGCCCTCAAGTGAGCCTCCAGGGCCTGCCATCCCACCCCTGGAGGTCATAGTGCAGTGGTTCTTAAACTCTATCGTGCAGCGGACCCCTTTTCTTAAAGCTAATCATGTGGCGGACCCTTAATTCTCAGATTTCCCCTTTTAGTCCAGCGGAAACGTGCAAAACCCTACATATTTTAGTAATAACATCCAAACTTGGTACAGTGTTAAAAGATGCATATCCAACAAAAACTGGATATGGAGCCAACCAAATATAGCAATGGCGGCCATTTTTCAAAATGGCCGCCACTAAAGGCATTTTTCATTATAAATAAGGAGTTATTTCACATGCAAGCATACGTTTTGTGCCTATATCCATGTTTTAATGGATAATAATTCCGATGGACATAAGATTGTTGAGGTAAATTTCCAATCATTAAGGTTTTAGTAGTTATTTCGAGAAAAGATGGCCGCCAATCATTTTATTTTTTGTAAGAGAACATATTTGTGTATCAATTGTGTCAATACCATTGGCTTCAAGGACAGATCATGCATTAAGAAATATAATGTGTTCCTATGATAGTTAAAGCCATATTTGGTGGTATAGAGGCCGCCAGTGATAGTTTTAAGGGCAATTATTCTTACGGGACAAAGATATAATGCTTCTAAGATTCGTATATACAACTATGGGAAATGAGAGATATATAAAGATCATACATACATACATAATTATACTCTCTCTCTCTCTCTCTCTCTCTCGTCTCCTCCTCTCTTCTTCTCCGTCTATCTAATCCTCTTCTCTCTCTCTCTCCTCTCTCTCTCTCTCTCTCTCTCTCCTCTCTCTCTCTCTCTCCTCTCTCTCTCTCTCTCTCTCTCCTCTCTCTCTCTCTCTCCTCCTCTCTTCTCTCTCTCTCTCTCTCTCACACACACACAACACACACACACACACACACACACACACACACACACACACACACATACACACACACATACACACACGAATTCTCTCTCAAACACACACACACACGCATTCTCTCTCAAACACAAACACACACACAAACACACATACACACACACACATACACACGCATTCTCTCTCAAACACACACACACACACACACGCATTCTCTCTCAAACACACACACACACACACACACGCACACACACGCATTCTCTTTCAAACACGCACACACACGCATTCTCTCTCAAACACACACACACACACGTATTCTCTCTCAAACACACACACACGCATTCTCTCTCAAACACACACACACACACACGCATTCTCTCTCAAACACACACACACGCATTCTCTCTCTCAAACACTCACACCACACACACACACACACGCATTCTCTCTCAAACACACACACACACACACACACACACACGCATTCTCTCTCCGCGAACACTCACACACACACATTCTCTCTCAAACAAACACACACACACGCATTCTCTCTCAAAACACACACACACACGCATTCTCTCTCAAACAAACAAACACACACACGCATTCTCTCTCAAAAAACAAACACACACGCTTCTCTCTCAAACAAACACACACACACGCATTCTCTCTCAAACAAATAAACACACACACACGCATTCTCTCTCTCAAACCACACCACACACCACACACCACACACACACAACACTCCCACACACACACACACACACACACACACACACGCATTATCTCTCAACACACACACACGCATTCTCTCTCAAACACTCACACACACACACGCATTCTCTCTCTCAAACACACACACAACACACACACACACGCATTCTCTCTCTCAAACACCCCACACACACACCCACACACACACACACACAACACACACCACCACACACCACACACACGCACCTTTNTTTTAAATTTCCCTTCCAGAGAAGGCAAAATACATGATGCCTTTCACTTTGGCATTAAGTGTCTCACCTCTCCTTGTCCAACCTTAAATCCTAAATAATCCACTGAAGCCTTCACAAAATCACTTTTCATCAGTTCACTGTGAATTTTGCATCATCCAATTTCCTAAATACTTCAACCAACAACTTTAGATGCTCCTCCCACTTCTCAGAATACAGTACAATATCATCTATATATACAGTACAACATTTTACTCCCTTCAATACTTCATTCACCAATCTTTGAAAACAACTGGAACTATTCTTCATACCAATCCCTATCCAATTCCATACTTTTTTTTTTTCTCAGTCTTTTTGAGTGTCTGGTGAAACCTTTCTAAGCAGCCCTGTGACTGCGTGTGGTAGGCACTTGATAATTGTTGATTTATTCTCAACCCCTGTAACACTTGACCAAACAATTTTGAAGTGAAGTTACTACCCTGATCCGATTGTATTACTTTAGGAAGTCCAACCCACGAAAAAAAATTCACCAACTCTCTCACAATAACTTTAGCATGAATACTTCTCAATGCTATTGCTTCTGGGAATATAATAGCCATACACATTATGGTCAATAAATACTGGTTGCCTCTCTTAGAAGTAGGAAGAGGACCCACATATCAATGCATATTCTACTAAATGGCTCACCCACCACAGGAATAGACACAGTGGTGCTTTTACTATAGTTTGGTTTGGTTTTCCTACCACTTGGCACACATGGCAAGTTTTACAATATTCAGTTACACTCTTCTTAACTCCTGGCCAATAAATGAGCTGTTATTTTGTTTATGTTTTTTTACACCTAAATGACCAGACCAATTATTTTCATGAGCCAATTCTAAAACTTTCTCTCTATATTTCCTAGGAACAACAATTTGAGTCTTCACCATCCAATGATCATTTACTGGGCTATCAGTAGGCCTCCACTTCCTCATTAAAACTTCAATCTCCACATAATATCCCACATCCTCATCTGAAGCTCCTCTTCTCACTGCCTCACTCCAAAGATTTTAGACTCTCATCTTCCCATTGTGCACTTGTCAAATCCTCCTTTCTCACAATATAATCTGACATAATCCCTGCTTCACATTTAGTCGCATCTCCTTTCACCTGTTTAACCTCCATGTGGGACTCCACTCTATCAAACAATGAGGTTAAGTCCATCTCACGCTCCTCTATTTGCTTGGCCTTAGCTCTTGTCACTACACATGCTGGATACAGTATACTCTCCTCTACCTTTCCTTCAACCTTACTATTTCAGGCTCTAAAATGTCATCATCCTGACTAATTATAGGAGTCTCCATAAGCTCAGGGGTAGGGACTAACCTATTCACCCGCCAAATCATTCCCCAGGAGCATGTCTACACCTGTTTACTGGAAGTTCATTTACTCCCCTCCTACCTTCACTTTCCTGGACAAATCCACTCTTAAGCCACACATGATGAATAGAATGACTATTCCAGCAGATCCTATAACCTTTAACCTCAACTTCTAAAACCTGTACAAGTCCCTTTTCTCACTCCATTTCCCAGTATTTTAAGTACTAGACTTAAATTGGCACCTGTATCCCTCAAAATTTCAATTTCCCTCTCTGCACCCGCATCTACATTCATCTGTCCTTCTATAATAATAAGCGAAAGTGGTGGGCTGTCTGTCTGTCTGTCTGTCTGTCTGTCTGTCTGTCTGTCTGTCTGTCTGAGTGTGTGTGTAGTATGGTTCCGCCCCCCGTGGCGCAAACACCTCATATGGCACTTTTTCGAATCAGGTTGACCAGGGGAAGGTCATAAGCCCACTTATGAGATGATCCGATCATTTTTTTTATCTTTTTTTAGCAGCCTATTAGCGAGAATTGTGAAAAAAAAAGTGGGTTGCGAGAATTGAGAAGCCTTGATGTAGGGTGATGGGTAATGGGTTTAGTGAATGGGTGGGGGGGATGGGTAATGGGGGTGGGGTGAGTGAATGGGTGGGGTGATGGGTTGGGGGTGATTGGGTGATGGGTGAGGGAATAGGTGGGGGGTGATGGTAATGGGTGTTGGATGGGTAATGGGTGAGTGAATGGGTGGGGGGTGATGGGTAATGGGTGAGTGATGGGTGTTTTGGTGATGGGTAATGGGTGGGGGGTGATGGGGAAAGGGTGGGTGAATGGGTTGTGTGGTGATGGTAATGGGTTTAGTGAATGGGTGGGGGGGGAGTGATGGGTGGGGGGTGATGGGAATGGGTGTGTGGTGATGGTAATGGGTGAGTGAATGGGTGGGGGGTGATGGGTAAGGGGAGTGAATGGGTGTGTGGTGATGGGTAATGGGGGAGTGAATGGGTGTGTGGTGATGGTAATGGGTGAGTGAAATGGGTGTGTGGTGATGGGTAATGGGTGGGGTGAATGGGTGTGTTGGTGATGGGTAATGGGTGAGTGAATGGGGGGGGGTGATGGGTAATGGTGAGTGAATGGGTGGGGGGTGATGGGGAATGGGTGAGTGAATGGTGAGGGGTATGGGTAATGGGTGAGTGATGGGTGGGAGGTGATGGGTAATGGTGAGTGAATGGGTGTGTGGTGATGGGTAATGGGTTAGTGAATGGGTGGGGGGTGGGGTGAATGGGTGGGGGGTGATGGGTAATGGGTGTGTGGTGATGGTAATGGATGAGTGAATGGGTGGGGGGTGATGGGTAATGGGGGAGTGAATGGGTGTGGGGGTGATGGATGGTGAAGTGAATGGGTGGGGGGTGAAAGGGTAATGGGGGAGTGAATGGGTGGGGGGTGATGGGTAATGGGTAGTGAATGGTGTGTGGTGATGGGTAATGGGGGAGTGAATGGGGGGGGGTGATGGGTAATGGGTGAGTGAATGGTGTGTGGGGATGGGTAAAGGGTGAATGAATGGGTGGGGGGTGATGGGGAATGGGTGGGGGGTGATGGGGAATGGGTGTGCGGTGATGGGGAATGGGTTTAGTGAAGGGTGGGGGTGATGGGGAATGGGTGAGTTTAAAGGGGGGGGGTGATGGGTAATGGGTGAGTGAATGGGTGTGTGGTGATGGTAATGGGGGAGTGAATGGGTGATGAATGGGGGGGGGTAATGGGTGAGTGAAAGGGTGGGGGGTGATGGGTAATGGGTGAGTGAATTGGTGGGGGAATACTACATTTCTACATCCATGATTTCAGGAAAGTTAGAAGGGGCTATCTGGAGAGTCCATGTTTGGTGGGCCAAAGGCCCACCAAACACAGGTGGTGGGCCGAAGGCCCATCAATAGCCCTCCGCAGGAGCTAGCCAAAAAGTCCGCCCGGAGGGCGGCTTTGCGGCTAGTTTGTAATAAAGGTTCAAAATCAACTGCAGGTTTAAAAATTTCTTCTCAGTGTTAACATTTGTTGGCAAGTGCCTACACATCCTCTTCTGGACACTGTCAGTCCTGCTTCCTTTGAATTCATATACCTATAACATTGATATTTCCTATGTCCTGTTTCCCACAAAGTTGACATTTGGGGGGCAAACTTTGTTGGTTGCCCAATATATACTTAGGTGTCCAACTTCACCACATTTTAACATCTAATCAAGGACTGATTTCCTCCCTTTGGAGCATTACTGACATTATTATTCCCTGGGAGGGGGTGAATATACTGCCTGATTCTGAAATTACCTCCAAACTAGATTTCACATATTTTACTTGAGTACCTAGCATTTTTTTTTATTTGCGATACCTTGTAAATGAACATTTTTGTTCCCCTTACTACACCCAAAACCCAGCTGAGTTACCAGACTAGCCTGGTGGCTAGGTCTAACCCTTGACACTGAATTACAAAGCCCGTAGGCCACCTAAAGTTGGGGTCAGCCTTACTCCGCCTCCATCACATCTTTTATATCAAGCTTCATAATTTCTACCTCAACTCTGGTTTCAAATTATTTCTAAAATGTTCTAACTCATTAACTGCCTTAAGTATCCTTTTCATTTACCCTTTTCTGTCTTCAACCATTTATCACATTTTAAAGCACACTCTCTGGCCATTTCTAAATATGTACAGTTTGGTGTTTTC
>JACEEZ010009782.1:47500-50000 GCA_016584305.1 Chionoecetes opilio | reverse complement strand
CACACACGCATTCTCTCTCCAAACCACACACACACGCATTCTCTCTCCAAACACCACAACACACGCATTCTCTCTCTCAAACGACACACACACGCATTCTCTCTCAAACACACACACACACGCATTCTCTCTCAAACACATCACACACACACACACACACACGCATTCTCTCTCTCAAACACAACACACACACACACGCATCTCTCTCTCAATAACTACACACACACACACACCACCTCACACAACACACACACACACACACCACACACACCACACACACACACACACACACACACACACACACACCACACACACACACACACCACACACACACACCACACACACACACACACACAACGCGCATTCTCTCTCAAACATAAGCACACACACACACACACGCAATTCTCTCTCTCAACACTTACACACCACACACACACACACACACACACACACTCATTCTCACTCAAACACACACACACACATTCTCTCTCTCAAACACACACACACACACACACACACACACACACACACACACACACACACACACACACACACACACACACACGCATTCTCTCTCAAAGACACACACACACGTATTCTCTCTCAAACACACACACACACACACACCATTCTCTCTCAAACACACACACCACACGCATTCTCCTCTCAAAAACACATACACACAGCATTATCTCTCAAACACACACACACACGCATTCTCTCTCAAACAAACACACACACACGCATTCTCTCTCAAACACACACACACACGCATTCTCTCTCTCAAACACACACACACAAATCTCATTCTCTCAAACACACACACACACACACGCGCGCATTCTCTCTCTCAAACACACACACTCGCATTCTCTCTCAAACACACACACACACGCATTCTCTCTCAAACACACACACACACAGACAACACGCGCATTCTCTCTCTCAAACACAACACACACGCATTCTCTCTCAAACACACACACACACACACATTCTCTCTCAAACAACACACACACCGCATTCTCTCTCAAACACCACACACACACACACGCATTCTCTCTCTCAAACACACACATCACGCATTCTCTCTCTCAAACACCACACACAGCACACACGCCATTCTCTCTCGCAAACACACACACACAGTTTTTTTATTCTCAAACCACACACACACGCATTCTCTCTCTCAACACACACACACACACGCATTCTCTCTCTCAAACAACACACACACACGCATTCTCTCAAACACACACACACACACACCATTCTCTCTCTCAAACACACACACACACGCATTCTCTCTCTCAAACACACACACACACACACACACGCATTCTCTCTCTCAAACACACACACGCATTCTCTCTCTCAAACACACACACACGCATTCTCTCTCAAACACACACACACGCATTCTCTCTCTCAAACACACACACACACATTCTCTCTCAAACACACACACACACACACACACGCATTCTCTCTCTCAAACACACACACACACGAATTCTCTCTCAAACACACACACACACACACACACGCGCGCATTCTCTCTCAAACACACACACGCATTCTCTCTCGCAAACACACACACACACGCATTCTCGCGTGGCTCATGTCTCGCAGGACCGGCTTGAACAATCAGAACGCTGAGAAGAACTGTGACGTCATAGGGGGAGGAGACAAAGTCACCCGCGTAATTTGAGTAGCGTCCGTGAGGCGACCAATTTTTAAATAGCTGCCATACCTACACTGAAGATTATTTTCAGTGGCTCCATATCCAAAATGGATTGCATATGCATGTTCTAACTTTGTTCCAAGTACGGTTGTTATTACTAAAAAATGCAGGGTTTGGTATATATTGTGCACATATCCGCTAGACTATTTACACTATATCTTGAGTAAAATTAATAAAAGGAGTTTGTTTTCTACAATATACAAAAATTGTTACAGAATAATTCATTAATGGCTTAACTTTAACAGAACTATTCAAGTTCTACCTCACATAGCATTATTTATTTCACAATTTACAATTTACGTTTTTACACACAAATTTAACTTAACAACAACTTTTCGTCCTCACATCTCGATCCTAATGGGATGAATGGTCCTGCTAAGGTAGGAAAAGACTCAAAATCTTTGTGGTCAAGGCAGCCACACCAGTAGTATAACGGTAGTATAATTGTGAATAATTATAAATAATAAAAAAAACATAGAAATAGGATACAAAAAATTATAATGTTTTCATAACCATCCAGAATATTTTCTTACCAATTTAATAAATGTACAAAGAGGAGTACAAGCGACTTCCTTCCATTAGCAGCCTGACGTCAACTGTAGCGGCCACTACAAACTTGCCAAATCACATATACCATTACAGTCGGCGGTTAAGGGGAGCCGGTAGCGGAGTGGTAAGCGTCTCCGACTGGCGTTCTCGGTGACCCGAGTTCGATCCCCAAAGAAAACCAAAACCTTCCTGCACCGTCGAGTGGCC
>JACEEZ010009782.1:32500-45000 GCA_016584305.1 Chionoecetes opilio | reverse complement strand
GGTGTACTCTCTCCAATTACGACTAGGCAGCTGTCTCTCTGGTATTTTCCTACTGTCACGCCCCCCTTGACCAAGAGGTATGTCAGGTATTTTCCTAAAGTCAGGAATGACCAGGTGTCTCTCTCGCGCGATCCTTGACCTCTCATATAAATAGGTTTGACCGCGTCTCCCGGCCCGAATCACGCCTCACTCTTGACCCAGCACAGAGGTCACACATATTCCGCGCTCGTATCGTGGGCGGCCACTCGTGGCCACCCCATTCTAGCTCATGGCTACATCTCTGTACTGCTGTTCCTGCTGACCAATACATCTTCTGGCTTCAAATAACAAAGGTGACTATTTATTATACCCACACGTACCTTAAGGGAGACACACTCGGTAAGAAATACACAGACCTCAGAACACGTGTTGCCCACACCACTCCTCCGAGCCTTGACCGTCTCGCGCCGACTAGCTACCACAACGACGCCCGCCACACTCCTCTCATCTATAATATATTCAAGAGTAACCCGGCAACGGTACACTTTTACCTAATTGGAATATATTTCTTATTCACGATTTTTCGATTTCTTTGGATTTAAGAAACGAGCTTATACTCTTCTTTTCTCCTTAAAATATAGTGCGTGACACTCGCTTAGAGCATTTTGCTGCTTCTATGAATACATTGACTGTACATTCATATGTTGTGTCTCTATCAATAAACAGTGTGTCGGTAGGTCTTCTTTGCCATCGCCCCTCACTCACCAAGCTCTCTACATGGACATCCTGCTTCCTGAATCCTGTATTACCCATTATGCTAAGTTTACATTATGTTCCCGGCGGCCACGGCAGCCCCGTTTGCCCGAAACGTAGTGCGCCGTGGGATTTTGGCCATTTTTTCTCTGTATTCAAGTTTTGTTAGGCCTTGCCAAGTTTTCTCACGGTCTATCACGGTATATCCATGACGGGCCGTTAGGGGGAAAGGGGCTGAGTCCCGGAGGCTCCAAGACGCACTACTGTTCGGCCTGCGGTCTACCACGGATGCCAGTACGTTCCCTCCCGGCCCGTCACGTTCTGATGGGGTCCTTCACGTTTCTCACGTTCTGATCAAGGTCTGACACGTTTTTCACGTTCTGTCCAGGCTTCCTATGGATGAAACGTGGACGCCGGGCAGCTTTGGAGCACGTTTGTGCCCACGGTATAAAAAGAAGGCCTCCCAAGCAATAGCAATCATTGTATCCTGAGATTTTGACGAGACAACATCATTAATGTCCAAGATGAAGAAGATTTTGTGTCTGCATGTTTGCTGGGTGCATACATCCAGTCTTTGCGTCAGCAAGAAGAAGGCCAGCAGCAGTTGCAGAGAAGGAATGCCAGAGTGCAGCAGTCAGGAAGAAGGCGAAAAAGGCGAATGAGAAGGACAAGATCCATGTGGGTGCGCGAATGGTTATCGGAAGACAGAAGGCAGTAGCTGGGCCACAACAATACGAAGACACATGCTTCCCGTCCCACTACGGACCGCCTCCAAGTTTTGTTACGGCCTATTACATACTGTCACGTTTTGTTGCGTTCACCCTGTTTTACTACGGCCTACTAGGTTTCTCATGCGCACCGTCACTGCCGTGTCAAATTTTTTGACAGTTTAAAAATCTGAACCAACATCCACGGCAATCACGGCCTGTCACGTTTGCCCATTCCGTCCCCCCGCGTTGTCTCACGTCCATCCCGTTTTGTCCACGGTGGCCTGAAACGTGATTGTCGTGGCCGCCGGGAACATAATGTAAACCTAGCATAATTAGCAAGAACCACTCCAAGACGCTAACCACTCGGCCACCGCCTCCCCAAAAGGAGGCGTACACAAGCAAAGTCGACGACACATACAGTTTATTGAAAGGCTCCTGTGATGTGTCTCAAAGTGCGCACACACACACACACACACACACACACACACACACACACACACACACACACACACACACACACACACACACACACACACACACACACACACACACACACACACACACACACACACACACACACACACACACACACACACACACACACACACACACACACACACACACACACACACACACACACACACACACACACACACACACACACACTTTAAGTGTACTCCGTAGTGTAGAGGTAGCACGCTCGGCTCACAACCGAGAAGTCCCGGGTTCGATCCCCAGGCGGAGCGGAGACTATGGGTCGTTTCCTTAAAACCCGAGCCCCTGTCCACCCAGCAGTGAATGGGTTCGGGTGTTAGCCGGGGGTTGTGACCCGCCTCCCGGGGTGATGGCTTCGGCCAACACTAAGGATGAATGATAAGAATGTTGATATGGAGACGGGGCCATACGAGTGCAGCTCAGGCCCTGTAAAATACAACTAGATGAATACAAACTAGGTGAATACACACACACACACACACACACACACACACACACACACACACACACACACACACACACATACACACACGCACACACACACACACACACACACACACACACACACACACACACACACACACACACACACTTCAGTATTTAGTATATACTTTCCAGAGATAAGAATGAATTAATTGTATATTGCAAAGCCCACAGAAACACAACATTACTTAGTATATGACCCTGATTAAATGGGTTCATACCATCAAGGGGACTCGAGGCAGACCAGAGTGGCGCTGCGGGATTATTGAATAAGTAAATATATTACTGCGCAGGAAACAACAAAAATACAGCACTGTGGCGCAGTGTTATAATTTCTTAATGATTTTGCTATGGACGCATCCGTATCGCCTTTTAATTAAGTACTGGCAGTGAATTTGTTATTTTTCAGATATGAGAGTGTTGTTAGGGGAAAAATCAATGCCTTCAATACGTGAATAGTATAATCTCTCCCTGTCGTTTTATCAATCTGGGTTTTTTTCTACTCAATACACAAGAATCCCCAAAACTAATGTAGATGTACGTAAGAAAAATTATAGAAGTAAGTAATGTTATGTAAAAAATAACTATCCATTAACACATTATCCATCATGATAGGAGTGTGGAGGTGGGGGTGAGGGTGTGGCAGGATTGAGGGTGTGGGAGGGGGGAGGCAGGGGTGCGAGGGTGTGGGAGTGAATGAGTGTCTCTAAATATGCAGCCAGACTTATGATACCTCCTCGCGCTTTCCCAGNGGGTAGAGTTAGGGACAGGGCATGTGGGTTCTTGGGCCACTCGACGGTGCAGAAAGATTTTGGTTTTCTTCAGGATCGAAACTCGGGTAAACGAGAACGCCACTCGGAGACGCTAACCATTCTGCTACCGCCTCCCCCAAAGGGAAAAATTTCTAGGAAACAGTATGTTAAAAAAGTTGAATTTTGTGAAATATTTTTTAACAATCAATAAAATATATAAACAGGTGTCTGAACAATCTTAAATGGTTGTTCTGTTACCTAGGACATTTAGCTATCATAATCTGCCGTTTGCTATTAAATTGGTGGTGGGTGTGATTGCCATAGATTCATCATTAACTGTGGTACAAATAATTATAGACGACAACGTGAAAATTTCACTTTATGTTATTGTTGTCACTAATATTTACATAATCATCATTTCACCCAAAGGGGAACAGATGGCATTTGGTGGAAGACTATGGCAGATGAGCACCCTTAAAGTTGGTGGCCAAGAAAAGGTGAAAACCATAAGAGTTTTGCCCCTGAGTGCATCATGCATTGCTGTACACAAAGGGACTTCAAAAGTCACACCTCTAACAGAGACAATTTTTGGGAAAAGATCAAAGATGCATGTAATATAGCAGAAGCACGGATCAGATTTTGTGGCATTGGCCACATAATAAAGGATTTTCCTGATGAATACCTGAACCTGTGCATGGGAAATCACAGATCATGTTATCAGAAGTTCACAAATATTTCCAAACTTTTGAAACGTGAGTCACAAATGACACTGAAGGTTTGTCACACCATCATTTGAAAAGGAACTTTGTGTCAGGTTATTCAAGTATACTGCTACCGAGCGATCAATGTCTGTTTTGTAAAAGCTAAGGAAAAAGAGAAAAGGGAAAGAAGAAACCCTTACCGAGTGCGAAACATCATCACCAGTAATCTGATAAAGGAGAAAGCCCTAACCATCCCTGATTATGACATCCAAACAAAGGTAAAGGACTGATCTTGTAGCAGGAGAGGCATACTATCATCGCTCCTGTTTTAGGCTGTTCACACACGAGGATGAGCGGAATTCAGCACAAGTTCGTGGAGATGAAGATGCAAGGACAGAAACGTCGCCCATTTCAGCTGTATTTGAGTACATATCAGATACATCAATGAGAGTATCATCAATAATTTCCAATGTGGAGCGACTTTGGGATGCTGAAGGAGAAATATTTGCTCTTTATGCAGCAAAATTGCCAGAACACTACAATCCAAACTACAAAACCGACAAACTCAAGGACAAAATTCGAAGAGCATTGACGACAAAGTTTAAATTCTGGCAAAACCCCCAAATTACCACACTGAGCTCACTATTCGACACATGTCAATCATTAAGCAGTGGAAATTGCATTTCAGACTGCTGCATCAGAAAGCAGGCGTTTGGAAGAATCTGCCATGTTCTTGTGAAGAACCATAATAGCTGCCAACAGAGAGGTTTCTGATTTGCCATGGCCACCACACACACACACACACATTCTCTCTCTCAAACACACACACACACGCATTCTCTCTCTCAAACACACACACACTCATTCTCTCAAACACACACACACACACACACACACATTCTCTCTCAAACACACACACACACGCATTCTCTCTCTCAAACACACACACACACACACGCATTCTCTCTCTCAAACACACACACGCATTCTCTCTCTCAAACACACACACACGCATTCTCTCTCTCAAACACACACACACACGCATTCTTTCTCTCAAACACACAC
This sequence comes from Chionoecetes opilio, assembly GCA_016584305.1. Taxonomy (NCBI): domain Eukaryota; kingdom Metazoa; phylum Arthropoda; class Malacostraca; order Decapoda; family Majidae; genus Chionoecetes; species Chionoecetes opilio. Next base: position 40,062 of record JACEEZ010009782.1, on the reverse strand, counting down.
ACACACATTCTCTCAAACACACACACACACACACACACACACGCATTCTCTCTCTCAAACACACACACACACGCATTCTCTCTCAAACACACACACACACGCGCGCGCATTCTCTCTCAAACACACATACGCATTCTCTCTCGCAAACACACACACACACACGCATTCTCGCGTGGCTCATGTCTCTCAGGACCGGCTTGACCAATCAGAACGCTGAGATGAGCTGTGACGTCATAGGGGGAGGAGACAAAGTCACCCGCGTAATTTGAGTAGCGTCCGTGAGGCGACCAATTTTAAAATAGCTGTCATAGCTACACCGAAGATTATTTTCAGTGGCTCCATATCCAAAATGGATTGCATATGCATGTTCTAACTTTGTTCCAAGTACGATTGTTATTACTAAAAAATGCAGGGTTTGGTATATATTGTGCACATATCCGCTGGACTATGTGTGTACTCCAACCATGTTAGTACTCCAACCATGTGTGTACTCATATCAATGTGTGTACTCCAACCATGTGTGTACTCCAACCCTGTGTGTACTCATATCCATGTGTGTACTCCAACCCTGTGTGTACTCCAACCATGTGTGCACTCCAACCCTGTGTGTACTCCAACCATGTGTGTACTCCAACCATGTGTGTACTCCAACCATGTGTGTACTCCAACCATGTGTGTACTCCAACCATGTGTGTACTCATATCCATGTGTGTACTCCAACCATGTGTGTACTCCAACCATGTGTGTACTCCAACCATGTGTGTACTCATATCCATGTGTGTACTCCAACCATGTGTGTACTCCAACCATGTGTGTACTCCAACCATGTGTGTACTCCAACCATGTGTGTACTCCAGCCATGTGTGTACTCCAACCATGTGTGTACTCCAACCGTGGTACTCCAACATGTGTGTACTCCCAACCATGTGTGTACTCCAACATGTGTGTACTCCAACCATGTGTGTACTCCAAACATGTGTTTACTCCAACCATGTGTGTACTCCAACCATGTGTGTACTCCAGCCATGTGTGTACTCCAACCATGTGTGTACTCATATCCATGTGTGTACTTTCCAAACCCTGTGTGTAAACTCCAACCATGTGTGTACTCCAACCATGTGTGTACTCCAACCATGTGTGTACTCCAACCATGTGTGTACTCATATCCATGTGTGTACTCCAACCATGTGTGTACTCCAAACCATGTGTGTATCAATCCATGTGTGTACTCCAACATGTGTGTACTCCAACCATGTGTGTACTCCAGCCATGTGTGTACTCCAACCATGTGTGTACTCCAACCCTGTGTGTACTCCAACCATGTGTGTACTCAACAATGTGTGTACTCCAACCCTGTGTGTAAATCCCAAACCCGTGTGTACTCCAACCTGTGTGTACTCCAACCATGTGTGTACTCCAACCCTGTGTGTACTCCAACCATGTGTGTACCCATATCCATGTGTGTACTCCAACCATGTGTGTACTCCAACACTGTGTGTACTCCAACCATGTGTGTACTCCAACCATGTGTGTACTCATATCCATGTGTGTACTCCAACCATGTGTGTACTCCAACCATGTGTGTACTCATATCCATGTGTGTACTCCAACCATGTGTGTACTCCAACCATGTGTGTACTCCAACCATGTGTGTACTCCAACCATGTGTGTACTCCAACCATGTGTGTACTCCAACCATGTGTGTACTCAACTTACACAGCTTACATAGTACAATCTTGACCTTTTACATTGCCTTTCTTTCGTGTCCTTTTCTGCAAACGTGATATAATAATAATAATGATAATAATAATTTTATTCTCGCCCGAGGGCATACATACAAAAACAAAACGATAAGAACAGGCCAAAGAGTAAACTTAAGTACTAGAGCAAAAACAAAAAACAGGAACAAAGTACAGGCACATTAGGGGACATATTATCAAAGTACATAGAAAAGCATACATGGACTCCTGTGCTACCCCACATTCTGCACAAACAGCAGACCCAGCCACCGCTGTTGTATAGGTCCACATATATTAGTCCATGGGCCCAAAACCGAAAAGGTCCCCCCCCTTAGGCACAATTTTAAATGATGTTTTTCCGTTAGCTAGAACTCTCAGCTATCAGAATCTGCTTGTTTGCCTTGAAATTGGTGGTGGATATGGCCGCTAGGGCCGTTACCATGGTAACGGATAAAGAAATTTCAGAATTTTAGAAAATGTCATAGAGGGGTCTATATCTGTAATTTAACAACATGAAAACACTTTGTAAGCATCTCATTGTATGTATTTTGAGCTGCCCGTTTGATTGCTATCAAAATCGGAGTAATTTGAGGTCTCGATCGTGTAAAAGAATGGCCGTTTCTATTTTTTTTTTTTTTTTTTTTTTTTAACATCTTGGCCTATAGCGCCTGTAGGCAGTGACTTCTAAGGCTCGGATGGTAGACTCTCTGGGTTTACCGCTTTCTGGAGGTTCACTTGAGGGCTGTGATGGTTGGCCCTCGCCCGTGGTGGCGCAGGCAGGATTTTTATAGGGACGCCTGTGATTAGAGGCTCATGCCGCCCCCCTGTGGTCCTCCGAAGCACTCGCAATCGAAGGTAGAGTTAATGGACAGGGCATGTGGGTGTTCTTAGGCCACTCGACGGTGCAGAAAGATTTTGGTTTTCTTCAGGATCGAACTCGGGTCACCGAGAACGCCACTCGGAGACGCTAACCATTCTGCTACCGCCTCCCCCAAATGGAAATTTCTATGGAAACAGTATGTTAAAAAAGTTGAATTTTGTGAAATATTTTTTAACAAATCAATAAAATATATAAAACAGGTGTCTGAACAATCTTAAATGGAGTTGTTCTGTTACCTAGGACATTTAGCTATCATAATCTGCCTGTTTGCTATTAATTTGGGGTGGGTGTGATTGCCATAGATTATATTTAACTTGTGGTACAAATAATTATAGACTGAATACGTGAAAATTTCACTTTATGTTATTGTTGTCACTAATATTTACATAATTCATCATTTCAGCCAAGGAACAGATGGCATTTGGTGGAAGATATGGCNTGAGACTGAATCGAGGCCTTTTACCTGCATAATCTCCCAGCGCCAACTTCGGCTATACGGGCATGTGGCACGCTATCCTGGAACCGATCCTTTCCACCGGGTTGTATTTGTAAGAGACGATCCGGCTTGGAGGAGGCCAAGGAGGCGCCCACAAGGTTCGTGGCTGGGGCAAGTTGATGTTTCCTGCCGAGAGTTGCTTGGTATGGCAAGGGAGCCTGCATGGGGACTCGCGCGTAGTGACCCCCGGGAGTGGCGTCGTAGTGTGGGTGAGGCGACGCGCCCCCCGGCGTATGCCTCCAATGATTAAATTGATCACTGAATATGTGATTTAATTCAGAGCACGAATTATGACGCGGTTGCTGAGAATAAACAGGACGGACACACACACATACACACACACACACACACACACACATATGGGGACTCCGTAGTGTAAGGGTTAGCACGCTCGGCTCACAACCGAGAAGTCCCGGGTTCGATCCCCGGGCGGAGCGAAGACAGACGGGCGGTCTTCTTAAAACCCGAGCCCCTGTCCACCACCCAGCAGTGAATGGGTACCAGGTGTTAGCCGGGAGTTTGTGAGCCGCCTCCCGGGGTGGTGGTTTCGGCCAACACTAAGGATGAATGAGAAAAATAAATGTTGATATGGAGACGGGGCCATACGAGCGTCGCTCTGGCCCTGTAAAATACAACTAGATGAATACACATTACACGTATCATTTCCGTGATCCAATATAGCTTCTGGCCGAGCGTTAATATAAAAAAACAGCATTAGCATTTCACTTCAGGTTGGGGAGGCGGTGGCTGAGTGGTTAGCGTCTGGAAGTGGTGAGTTCGGTGTACCGAGTTCGAATCCTGCCAGGTGACAACATATTTTGGCAATCGTCGAGTGGCCTATGTACACCCACATGATATCCATTAAATTTACCTTCGACGGCGACTGCATCGGAGGACACATGGGGGCAGCATGAGCCTCTAATGATCTAATAACAGGCACCACTATAAAAATCCTGCCTGCGCCGACACGGGCGAGGGCCAACCATCACGGCCCTCAAGTAAGCCTCCAGGGCATACCATGTCACTGCCGACAGGCGTTATAGGCTGAAATGTATATAAAAAAAAAAGTAAAACACTTAAAAGTAATCGTCCAGACCATTTCATCATTCCTGATTTAATGCAGTCAAATTATAGCCATTATCGAGGATATGAACAATATGGTGTCACTTTTTGCATCCAGTCAGCCGTTTTTAAATAATCCGCAATCAAAATATGTAAATTCCCCGTGCTTCCGAAACGCTTCGCTCCTCACGACTTGCAGACGACGCACCACGGCTCGGTAACGTCACCTGAGGTGGCCTTCCAATCCCGCGGTTATACAAATACACGTAAAATTAGAAATAAATATAGTATTTGAAGAATTTTGGGTGTTTCTGATAAAAAAAATTGCGATATGGCATATACTTGCATCCTTTATGGGTGCAGCAAGAAGGCTGTGCCTTTCCAGAGAGCTTATCACCCGTTTCCGACCTATACGGCCACGATAAATGTGTGGATAAGGTGGTGCGCCGGGGATGAGGCAAGCTGCTGTGATGCAGATTGTCGCCCTCAAGTGACGGCATCAGCCAGTTTCGCGCCACGGCTGGAACGGGGCTAATGCTTTTCCCGCGCTTTTTACAAAAGTCATATTTCTAGGGAAATAAGGCGTGGAAATGAATTATTTTTTGTGGATTAGGTATTTTGAATGAACATTCAACATAATTATGCAAAGAAAAATCGAGTCTAGACGATTACTTTAAGAACGTGACAGCCTGTTCCTGTGCCTTCCTATTTTTTTTAGTAAGGCCTTTTTCACACGAGGCCACTGGTGTCCGGCACCGGTGGCCGCCACCGGTTACCTTGTGCAAATAGCGCCGTGACACTAGTGGCTCATCGACACACACCGCTCCTTGTCAGTCGGAAGAATGGCGTCAAACGAAGAGCTCCTTCTCGTTGCCTTGCTGGCTAAAAAGAAAGCGAAGAGACGCTCTCGAGAGGAAAATGCATGTGCATCAGATGTTATCATCGCGAATGGACAGAGGACTGCATAATACACTTTTTAATTATTTGTGTGCTGATGAGAAGAAATTTTTCAACTTCTTTCGGATGAGCAAACCATCATTTGAAGAACTTCTCAGCCACATCAGGAGAGATATCACAGGGACTACTACAAACATGAGAAAATGCATTACACCAGAGGAGAAGTGTGGCGGTAACTGGTGGCGCCATATGAAAGCTCCCATTGGAAACAATGCTTTACTGCGAGTGACGGACGCTAGTTGCGGGAGTGACTCAGGGCGCATTCACACAAGCGTTCCCGTACGCGCGTTCGCGTGCGCGGCGTTGTAACATTCAATGGAGTTCAATGGGACCTTTCACACGACGCGTTGCACGCGCGTACAACGCGGCGCAAACGCCCAAGCCAGCAAGGACGCGCGCGTTCTTCCTGACGCGCGCGTCCTTGCTGGCTACTAGTGGCAATGGGAGCTTGCACACGAGCGTCTAGGTACGCTCGTTTGTGTATTAAGATGGTGGATGACTGAAAGGAAGGTTCGGACGGGAACGCAGGGCGGCGGCAGGGGTCTGCTGGTCTGTCAGTGAAACGCGAACGCGTGGCCAACGCGTGTACAAAAAACGCGCGCACATAAACGCCCGTGTGAAGGCGCCCGACACCGCAAAGCTGGTTGCTCGCCAGTTACCCGGTCGCATATTCTCCAGGGCAGACATTCAGAAAAAGTTAAAGGGCACCGTGTTTAGCTTAACTAACTTCCTCTATTTGTACAACCCGGAAGTCGCGGGGATTCTGGTACGAGATATGGCAGTGGCACTACGGTGTCACTATGGGTGATCTTTTCCGCTTGATAATCTCTATTCGTAACTGGTCTTCCTGCCATTTGGGGGAAGCAACCACCCCGGGAGGCGGGTCACAAACCCCGGCTAACACCCGATACCCGTCACGGCTGGATGGACAAGGGCTTGGGGTTTTATTAAGGAAAAGGGAGCCATTATACCTTCAGTCTGATGCGTGGCGGTTAGTGGCAGCTACCCGCCGGGCTGGTGAAGCGAGGTGGTCTCGGTGAGGTGCCGCCGTTCACCACTCGGCCCATCACCCCATAATAAACTCACCACGAGTATAGGAGATAGGTTTAAGGCCTAATTTCATTTGTATACTTGCCCTGTTCAGTTCTTGAGTCAGAAAACATCATATATACTCAATTTATGAGTATTTTTATGTATATTGCGTGCTCTACAACTGCCTAGAGGCAGTTGCCTGGTTTTGACAGCTCAACGTCTTTAAATACGTCATCAATCTGCCCGCAGAATGCCAAAAGTTGCCCAAAACAGCTGTTGGAAGTCGCTAGGTCGTAAAGATTGGAAGTTAGCCTCTCTGAATGTAGCCCCAGGCGCTCTCCCTTTTCGGCAGACCGCTAGGTTAGGTAAGGTTAGAAAAACGTTAAGTTAGGTTAGATTAGGTTTAAGTTAAACAACCTCTCAGTTACTTTGTGTGGGAATCACAATGAGGTTATTTTCAAGAAAATCCTGTGGTTAGTTTCGGAGCTACAGCCATGCGTAGAGGGCAGCCAGCTGCCGAAATGGGCAACGCGTGGGGAATATGCTACCCGGTCGGGTAACTGCAGTGGCCTCGTATGAAAGGCTCCCTTGAATAGTATGGGACGCAACTAGTTACCGTCACCGATGGCGGACACCAGTGGCTTCGTGTGAAAGAGGCCTGAGAGACGACAGTCACCAGCACTCGAACGGTGAGCCTGAGCGAGCGAGAGAGAGAGAGAGAGAGTGTGTGTACGGCGTAGCGTTGTCGCAGCCATCATGTCTGGTAAAGAAGGGTGTGAATAACGAGTGTCGAGGTTGGGAAAGGGCGAAAGTGAAAAGAAAGAGAGAAGATGAAGAAAACTGTGAGGAAAAGATCGTGAGGAATAAATAGTCCAGCGGATATGTGCAAAACCCTGCATTTTTTAGTAATAACATCCCAACTTGGTACAGTGTTAAAAGATGCATATCCAACAAAAACTGGATATGGAGCCAACCAAATATAGCAATGGCGGCCATTTTGAAAAATGGCCGCCACTAAAGGCATTTTTCATTATAAATCAGGAGTTATTTCACATGCAAGCATACGTTTTGTGCCTATATCCATGTTTTAATGGATAATAATTCCGATGGACATAAGATTGTTGAGGTAAATTTCCAATCATTAAGGTTTTAGTAGTTATTTCGAGAAAGGTGGCCGACAATCATTTTATTTTTTGTGAGAGAACATATTTGTGTGTCAATTGTGTCAATACCATTGGGTTCATGGACAGATCATGCAATAAGAAATATGATGTGTTCCTATGATAGTTAAAGCCATATTTGGTGGTATAGAGGCAGCCAGTGATAGTTTAAAGGGCAATTATTCTTACGGGACAAAGATATAATGCTTCTAAGATTTGTATATACAACTATGGGA
>JACEEZ010009782.1:25000-30000 GCA_016584305.1 Chionoecetes opilio | reverse complement strand
TCATAGGGGGAGGAGACAAAGTCACCCGCGTAATTTGAGTAGCGTCCGTGAGGCGACCAATTTTAAAATAGCTGCCATACCTACACTGAAGATTATTTTCAGTGGCTCCATATCCAAAATGGATTGCATATGCATGTTCTAACTTTGTTCCAAGTACGGTTGTTATTACTAAAAAATGCAGGGTTTGGTATATATTGTGCACATATCCGCTGGACTATAAAGACTCTTGGCAAAATGTAACAACTGGTCCCACCTGCTGCCACAACAACCTTACCCATTCTTATCCTTTTTTTTCTTGTGTGTGTGTGCGCGCGTTCATTTCTTTATCCTCGCCCTCTTTTTGCTATCTTTTTGTTCGCTTTCCTTCACATGTCGTTGCAAAGACCAACTATCTGCCAAATGACCCTTTTCTTCCTCGGGCAGCCGGTGTACATATTTTTATTCTCTATTTTTCTACCTAGTGCCACAACGATATTGACCTTCCTTTTCTGCCATACTACTCTCTCTCTCTCTCTCTCTCTCTCTCTCTCTCTCTCTCTCTCTCTCTCTCTCTCTCTCTCTCTCTCTCTGTGTGTACACGCCTGTTGCCTCCACTCATCTCTTCCATTATTGCGTTTCTGATCTTCTTACACGCTTCTCTCTTTCTCTTTCTCTCTCTCTATCTCGCTGACAGCTCAATTCAATAAATGTTACGTAAAACAAAAACATCAAAGAGACAAACATGCTAAACTCTTTCATACATCACCTGGCAAATGAGGGGACAAGCAAACCATCTCTGGGCGAAGAGCAAACATTCAGAAGTTTGTGAGTAAATGTGGAGAGTTGACGTGAGGAATAAACATACCGATCTGTCTGATGTAAAACTGAGTGCATTTAAATTAACGACGTATAAATGGCCAAGTAAGCCTGAGATGTGGAATAGATCATCTTTTAATCATTTTTTTTCATTATCCAATAGTCTTTGACATGTTCAGAGATGTATATCTTTTATAGGAAAACTATTATTACCTTTTAAATTTTCCTAATTTGGAAGTCGCTGAGGGACAAAAAATAAAACTATAGAGAAATCTTTTATTTTCCTGTCACTCTTTCATACAGATGGTACGAAATCTGCCTTACTTCTCTGAAAAATATGGGCAAAAGGATGGAAATTTATCATGAAGTTAATCTTCTGCACTAAGAAAAACGTAAGAAAGAAGTAGCTGACGTTCGTAGGTTGAAAATAACTTTGCCACCACCAAACCCCCTCCATCGCCTCTTCTACCACCACTCACCATTACTTTACAAACAACAACTTCAACAACAACAGCAAAAATATAACAAAAACATAACATTATCACAGAAGCTTCTATTACAATTATTTACCAATGATTGATTGATGGATTTAATGCCTAAAAAGGTGAATGTGCCAGACGAGAGAGAGAGAGAGAGAGAGAGAGAGAGAGAGAGAGAGAGAGAGAGAGAGAGAGAGAGAGAGAGAGAGAGAGATTTTAAAAACGAGGAGCCACGTGGTGCCATTGAATGTCTGCAAGTTTTTACTTTAATTTTCTTCCTCCTCCTCCTGCTTCTTCTTTTTCTTATTTCATTCTATTTAGCTTTGTTGTCGTTCTTATTCCCCTCCTTTATCTCTTTGTCTATTTTTGTTCTCCTTCCTTCATTTCCTATTCACGATTCTCTTCGTGTTTGCTTCTGCTAATTTATTTTCTTTGTAATACTTTCATTCAATAATCATTAGATAATATAGTAGTTTGTATTTATATACAAACCACCTAAACCTTATATCATACTAGGAAATAGACGTCCACACTAAAGATGTGGAACGTGTCCAAGCTCGCACAGGCTAAAGTCAACTTTTTAAATACCCTCACCTTAAAATACTTCTATTACAACCTGACCTAACCCAACCTAACCTTCACCATCCCCTTCTTTGATTTTCTTTACTTTTTACAAAGAAAAGAAAAGTGCTAAATTGTTCTTGAAAAAAGTTCCCAAAAAAATGGTGTGATGATGGCGGTGGTGGTGGTGGTGGTATGGTGATGGTGGTTGTTGTGGTGATGGTGGTGGTGGTGATGGTGATGGTGGTGGTGTGGTGGTGATGGTGGTGGTGGTGTGGTGGTGGTGGTGGTGGTATTTCATAATTGTTATTCTTCCTCCTCTCTGTACCCACGGCTGAAATGGCATATTTAACACCTCACACACACCCTACCACGTATATAACACCACGCTAACCCTAAATAACACCTATAACGGCATTAGAAACACGAGTTATAGTGGTTATATGAGGCCTAACACAAGCGGCCTGCCTCTCGGCGACGCTAAGACACTGTTGCTGTGAAGGCTACGAATACATTTTATTTCCACTGCACTAATGCACTACTTTCGCCACTGCACTTATGTCGCCAGGCACAATATATTACGAATTTTAGTATAAATGCCAAAAGCTCGCTTCGCTCGCTTGGACAATGAGTTAAGAGACGAAATATAACTTTCTGTACCAAATTTCTTCCTTTGCGCCTGTATCTTTCTTGCCCACACATTCGTGGAAACATTTTACAAGCCTATATGACACCTGATTTCGGCTGAAATAGGTGTCCAAGCGAGCGAAGCGAGCTTGGACAATAATAATTTTGTTGTCTTACTTGTGTTAAAAATACGCTCGCCATGGATTAGTTTTAGTGAAATTATGTTTGTATAATTGTTTTTCTTTATTCTTCTTTTTCTTCTTCTTCTTCTTCAGCTTCTAAATCCTACTACCACCACCAGCACTACTGCTGCTACTACCACAACTGTTAATCCTATCACTATATTTACAAAAACAACACCAACTACAACAACTACTAGTATACTACTACTACTACTACTATTGCTACTACTATTGCTACAACTACTACTACTTCTACTACTACAAGTGGGTTTTTTACCAATAGTTTCTATTAAAGGTGTGGCACAAAAAGGATTCAACAACAGGCGCTCAGTGCACCGTCGAAACCTGTGTTTAGATATAACGTTCTGATAGAGAGCATCTAGAAAAGCATAGTCTGGTAAATGATTCACAGCATGGGTTCACCAAGGGTAGAATCATGTCTCACTAATCTATTGAGTTCGGAGTTTATCGGAGGAAACACATTATCGGAGGAAACAGCTGTGATTAGAGGCATGAGCCTCTAATCACAGGCGTCACTATAAAAATCCTGCCTGCGCTGAATTTTCCTACACGACTCCATTTTGTTGACTCAATCTTTACTCCCTCGCTCTATACTTTTCTCTCCTGGAGAGAGCCTTTCATGCACTCAAAATTACATTTTCGTATACAGACCAATCAGCGTTAAGCATTCTCTTCCATGCGTCTCACTTACTCTCCTTCACTGAGGGACACTATAAACTCAGAGCCAACTTTTCTAGGCCAATCAGAGCGCAGCATTACAAACCCTTGTCTTTTTGCCTTCATCACGCTGCCTCACAAAATTCCCTCAACCCGATCAGCCAATCAGAGCGCATGAAAACTGGCACAAATTTTCTTTGATCCGCCAACAACGCATTACATAATTATCTCATCCTAAATACACAGATGTTCTCACCTTCACACAAACAAACACCAAAATGCCTCCTTCCTCTTACCAACACACCTCCTAAGATCACCCTCATAACACCACATAACGATGCAGCCATCTAAGATCCCCTAAGCAACCATCTGACACCTTCTCTCACCAGCCCAAGTCATGTTTTTGCCCCATGTCTTCGCCCTCACGGCACACACAGTTAAGCCTCTGTGTCCTTCTCTAATACTAAAATTATCTTCTCTCCCCCCCCCCCCCTATTACTTACCCCCTATCCCATCTTTTCTGTTTTATTCTGATTCTGATTCTGACCACGGGCGAGGGCCAACCATCACAGCCCTCAAGTGAACCTCCAGGGCCTACCATCCCACCCCTGGAGGTCACTGCCTATAGGCGCTATTGGCCAAGATGTAAAAAAAAAAAAAAAAAGTAGGATCTAGAGTGGTAGAAGTAGATCTAAAAAAAGTCTTACAAATCTATAAAAGATCTAGAAGTGGTAGTAGTCACACAGGTCACCTCGTTTGGCCCAGGAAGGCTGTTGCTATCCGTTCTTCCTTTGTAGTCATTTGTATATTCCTCCTGCTTCATTTTCTTACTACTTCCCCGCTGTTCTAATTTTCATCACCTTTGTCTATTTTCTTCTTCTCTTCTCTTTTTTCTATATGTATAATCATCATCATCATCCTCTTTTTTCCCTCGACATATTTTTGGGGTCCTCCTATCTTTTCTTCTCCTCACAGACCTATGTATAGCTTCCGATTATAATCTGATTCAAGAGACTTAATAATGATGGTAAAAAATGCATGAACCACCTAAATACTATTTCTTGTCTTCTTCTAAGTTTGATCCTGATTTTTTTTTACCGTAAAACAATTCTAAAGCGTTCTGTAATTCAGAGAAAAATCTCTGCTTTGCGTATGAAACTATCAATCATGTACTTGCGTTGCTCTATTTATTTAGAACAAAATGTAATTCCACAGTATCCGGCTAACATTTGTCATTCAAACTAACTTTACAACAGGAGTCAGGTCGTCATGATGCGAGTGTGCCACACATCACGTCATCACACGATGTGCTTTCGGTATCGTGTACTGTAGGCACACTCCATGGTGTAATGATGGACAGAATATTCAGATACAAAATCATTGCTTTGTTGCGCACATCACAAACATTCTATGACAATTTATATCCCAAAATGACATGTGTACCCTAACATATATTTTAACCTCACTGTCGTCTTTGTCCTCTACATGTTATAGTTCACCTCCTTGCATTACGTAGCTCGAGTCGACTGTGTGATACTATTTTACGTTAATAATTTTCTACACCAGCTAAACCCTCATATAGGTACCAATGGGTCTTCTCTAGTTACACTACATCCCCTTCCTTATTCATCTTTATTATGGCAAAGAATTACCGTGTCTTTATGCCGAAATGTGTGTA
>JACEEZ010009782.1:0-20000 GCA_016584305.1 Chionoecetes opilio | reverse complement strand
GTGAATGACAGAGGCGGAGGGCTGGAAGCGGTAGTTGTTATCGAGGCGTCAATCGGTTATCACACCATTAACTTGACGCGGCAATATTCAGTGTGTCGTATTATAACACAGTCCTATTGTCTTTACACTATTATATGTACAATTAAAGTATGTACAAATCTCTTCTTTATACAAGCACGTATATATCAGTAAGAGATTTTATTAAGGCGAGGGTCTGGCGTGTACTTGTACCTGTATTTATAGACAAGCACGTATATTTAATGTTACTCCTGGGGATGGCTGGAGTGTACTGATTCTCCAAGGTGGGCGGCTGCGATCGCCGCACCAATATCTATGCCACGTGTAAACACAGGATAGGAACAAATATTTATGACGACGACCAATAGCCAGTCGCTCCAATCAAGGTGCTAATTAATTATATAAGGTGCAAATGCTTAATATTACTGGGAATGTTCAATTATTCTATCCCAGTATTTATCATTTACTTAAATTACCTTCATTATTACCCATTACCAATATAATTATATATACATCCCTATACGCACTCCCCTATGACGAGCGGAAAATACCTCACTCACAAGGAGGGGGGGGGGGGAAACAAAACCACCACTCTACCAATTATAAGAGGGTGGTTGATGGATAATTTCCACACCAATATATATATTATATATATAATATATATATATATATATATTTATATATTATCACATGCCCTGTCAATTTACTCTATCTTCGATTGCGAGTGCATCGGAGGACACAGGGGGGCGGCATGAGCCTCTAATTCAGTGGCGGAACAAGGGGTTAAAAATCGGGGGCACTCGGGGGGGGGCACAGGTAAATATGGGGGGCGCACTCGGGGGGCACCATATATACACCTCATTATATATATATATATATATATATATATATATATATATATAAATATATATATATATAATATATATATATATTATATATGGGGGAGGGGGTAGCGGAGTGGTTAGCGTCTTCGACTGGCGTTCTCGGTGACCCGAGTTCGATCCCCGAAGAAAACCAAAACCTTTCTGCACCGTCGAGTGGCCTAAGAACATCCACATGCCCTGCCCATCAACTCTACCTTCGATTGCGAGCGCATCGGAGGACACAGGGGGGCGGCATGAGTCTCTAATCACAGGCGTCACTATAAGAATCCTGCCTGCGCCACCACGGGCGAGGACCAACCATCAGAGCCCTCATCAAGTGAACCTCAGAGCCTACCATCCGAGCCCTGGGTCACCACTGCCTACAGGCGCTATAGGCACAAATGTAAAATATATATATATATATATATATATATATATATATATATATATATATAATATATATATATATTATAATAATATAAGAGAAAGTGTGTCTGTCTGTCTGTCTGTCTGTGTGTGTGTGTGTGTGGTATAGGTTCCGCCCCCCGTGGCGCAATCACCTCATATGGCACATTTTTGGAACCGGGTTGACCAGGGGAAGGTCATAAGCCCACTTATGAGATGATTCGATCACTTTTTTTTTTCTTTTTTTTTAGCAGCCTATTAGCGATAATTGTGAAAAAAAAAGTGGGTTGCGAGAATTGAGGAAACCTTGATGTAGGGTGATGGGTAATGGGTGAGTGAATGGGTGGGGTGATGGGTAATGGGTGTGGGGTGATGGGTGAGTGAATGGGTGGGGGTGATGGGTTGGGGGTGATGGGTGATGGGTGAGGGAATAGGTGGGGAGTGATGGGTAATGGTAAATATAAGCGAAAGTGTGTCTGTCTGTCTGTCTGTCTGTGTGTGTGTGTGTGTGTGTGTGTGTGTGTGTCTGGTATAGGTTCCGCCCCCTGTGGCGCAATCACCTCATATGAAACATTTTTGGAACCGGGTTGACCAGGGGAAGGTTTTAAGCCCATTTATGAGATGATCCGATCACTTTTTTTTTTTTTTTTAGCAGCCTATTAGCGATAATTGTGAAAAAAAAGTGGGTTGCGAGAATTGAGGAAACCTTGATGTAGGGTGATGGGTAATGGGTGAGTGAATGGGTGGGGTGATGGGTAATGGGTGTGGGGTGATGGGTGAGTGAATGGGTGGGGGGTGATGGGTTGGGGGTGATGGGTGATGGGTGAGGGAATAGGTGGGGGGTGATGGGTAATGGTAAATATAAGCGAAAGTGTGTCTGTCTGTCTGTCTGTCTGTGTGTGTGTGTGTGTGTGTGTGTGTGTGTGTGTGTGTGTGTCTGGTATAGGTTCCGCCCCCCGTGGCGCAATCACCTCATATGAAACATTTTTGGAACCGGGTTGACCAGGGGAAGGTTTTAAGCCCAATTATGAGATGATCCGATCACTTTTTTTTTTTTTTTAGCAGCCTATTAGCGATAATTGTGAAAAAAAAAGTGGGTTGCGAGAATTGAGGAAACCTTGATGTAGGGTGATGGGTAATGGGTGAGTGAATGGGTGGGGTGATGGGTAATGGGTGTGGGGTGATGGGTGAGTGAATGGGTGGGGGGTGATGGGTTGGGGGTGATGGGTGATGGGTGAGGGAATAGGTGGGGGGTGATGGGTAATGGGTGAGTGAATGGGTGTGTGGTGATGGGTAATGGGTGAGTGAATGGGTGGGGGGTGATGGGTAATGGGTGAGTGAATGGGTGGGGGGTGATGGGTAATGGGTGAGTGAATGGGTGGGGGTAATACATACATTTCTACATCCATGATTTCAGGAAAGTTAGAAGGGGCTATCTGGAGAGTCCGTGTTAGGTGGGCCGAAGGCCCACCAAACACAGGTGGTGGGCCGAAGGCCCACCACCAATAGCCCTCCGCAGGAGCTAGCCAAAAAGTCCGCCCGGAGGGCGGCTTTGCGGCTAGTAATATATATATATTAGTGATGGACCGAATATTCGCATTCGCATTCGCAATTGCGAATATTCGCATGTTTTTTCAATATTCACATTCGCATTCGCATTCGCACTCCCACTCGTAGTTGTTTGCGAATATGCGAATATTTTGCCCACATCAATAAATTTACAAAAACAGGAAAAAATAACAAGTGACAATAATATTACGCAAGCAAATATATAAATTTATTTAAAGTTTATCCGAGTGTTAGTTACAAGAATAGGGTGAGGAGGCGTAGTGGTAGAGCCAAGGCCAAGGTTCCTTGAACACTAACTCCATTCTCCACCCTTCAACAGAGTATAGCAGCCGCTTCTCTCAAGGTCACTGTTACTGAACTCAACTCATTGCTTGCCTCGTGCGCTATACTGCAGTAATGAAGCATCTTCTCTTTCACCCACGAGCACAATCAACTTTCTTTGAAAGAGAACAGTGTTGCAGGAACCTACTGCGTAATGACGGCCAGTCACAACAGTGTGGTTTGGGATTATTTCGAGATTATCTCCAGTGATATTGCAGTGTAAACTTTGCAATAATAATTATTCATGTAAGATATTATCATGTAAATATTCGTGTAAGAGTGGGTCCTCGTCCTGCAAACTGGCAACATAGAAAATTGAATGGAATTTACATTAGACATTCATTTTTTTATGTCTGAACTCTTACAATACATACAAAATATTTTAGTTACCTGTATGATATAAAAGATTGTGTATTAAATTAAAATTTATTTAATATTCGCAATTCGCATTCGCATTCGCGAATATCAAAACCAAATATTCGCATTCGCATTCGCATTCGCGAATACGGAAAATAGACATTCGGTCCATCACTAATATATATATATATGATGAGGTGTATATATATTATAATATATATGGATAATTTGTTGCATCATGTTACTATAGATCCAATAATAAGTATACATTTTAGATTAACACTATTGCTTAATTTTCTCAATATGGTAATTTATCTAGTTATTCAAATGAGGGGCACCACCCTGAAAGGGGGGGCTCCCGGGGGGTCACCACCCTAAAATGGGGGGGCACGTGCCCCCCCAGGCCCCCCGCAGTTCCGCCACTGCTCTAATTACAGGCGTCACTATAAAAAAATCCTGCCTGCGCCACCACGGGCGAGGGCCAACCATCACAGCCCTCAAGTGAACCTCCAGGGCCTACCATCCGAGCCGTGGAGGTCACTGCCTACAGGCGCTATAGGCATACATGTAAACAAAAACAAAAAAATAGATAATTCCATGACATGACTCCTGACCACATATGAGTAAGATATGACCTGTCAAGCTGATTATGTCTATTTTTACTGTTATTTTTCATATCTCACCAAAAACACAGCAAAATACAGCAATGCTTGAACAATTTTGTGCACGCCAATGTCGACCAATGCTCTCCAAGAAAAATTATCATTTTTGTAAACTTTGGGCGCTCATATATTCTTTCTTATATATATATATATATATATATATATATATATATATATAGAAGAGAGAGAGAGAGAGAGAGAGAGAGAGAGAGAGAGAGAGAGAGAGAGAGAGAGAGAGGAGAGAGAGAGAGAGAGAGAGAGAGAGAGAGAAGAGAGGAGAGAGAGAGAGAGAGAGAATGCAAAAAAATATCCAAATCAAAAGAAAATTCCGTTTTTGATAACAGGAAAGAAGTACGAAAAGTGAATAAGTAAACATAGCAATGTTGTAACAGCAAAACATAGCATAACAACAAATAAAAACAAAATATTTGTTAGAAATTCTTTGATGACCACGAGGTTGAGACTCTTCAGCTGTTGCGCTCGTTATAACAAATGTGAACGTTTCGCAGCTGCAAAAGTCTTAAAAATTAGGTTGCCAGCATCTAATATATTAATATAATACAAAATATTGGGTACCATATTTTTCCTTATATGATTATATATATAAATAAATATATATATATATACTATATATATTAGTATAATACTATATACTTATATACTATATTATTATATATATATTATATATATTATATTATTATATATAAGGGTTGGAAAATGAAGCTGGACTGGCTTTTGAAAGACATTTCGGGATAAATCTCATCCATGCTTACCCCAATATCAAGGGTCCAAAAAACGCAAGCAGTTATATGCAAACCTGAGGTCAAGATAACAATGAAAATATTTGAAAGCTGCAACCATTTTGATTAGTGAAGAATACATTACACTCAACATTAAAAATGTGAATTGGGGATGATTGGAGGTTTTGAGCCATTTTAAAACAATATACGTCGACTTTAATACTAAATGTTTTTCAGATTTGCATTAATTTGCTAGTTATCCCCCCCCCCCCGTGTGATTCGATGAAAGTATTAGCAAAACGGGGTCTTCACCTAAGACCACGGTTATTTTGCTTCACTATTAGAATCCAGCCTGCGCACCAAGGGCGCGAGTTCGGCAGTTTGGAGGTTCAGAGTTAAACCAACATCCATCACAAGACTCTAACTAAGCCTACAGGCTGCTATGGGGTGCATTGTTGTCATATAATACTGAGGGCGACGTCGTGATGGTTGCCTCTAGACTTGTGTGTGGTTGAAATATGTATTGGTGAAACCGCCGGGATTGCAAGCCTTGGTCTGACGAATATTATCAAACTGGTAGAGTCGCGGTGTGTCGCGACGAACTTATTGGTATCAGTGTGGGCATTAGTGGAATTGCAGTGGCAAAGCATTTGACCCCACCAAAGAACATTTTGTCGTCCCAAGCATAAAAATATACAAGTCCATTTTGTCACCACTTGTCCAACTTGCTCCCCATTAGGACACAAACCGGACAAACCCAACCACGCGATATCAGCAAGTGTTCCCTCTCAGCGCACTTGACCGCAAGTTACAACAGCAAAATGTCGTTCAGAGAGGAGATGAGATTGGGAGAGATGATGATGATCGCGAGGTGTGGAAGCTGCGAGAGAACATGGTGCCGGAGTAGGGAGAGTGATCGTTGAAGAGAGAGTGAGCGGCAAGCAGGAGGGAGATATTAAGAAGAGAGTGCAGATCGTGAAGAAGAGCCGCTGCCGAGAAGAGATTCCGGAGGCATGGAGAAGAGATTGCACCTGAGAGTTGGGAGCGTTCGGAGTGAGATGCGAGACGGAGATGAGGAGAGGAGAGAGAGCTGAGAGAGAGTGAATTGAAGGGGTGAGGAGAGAAGTCGTGAGGATGACTAAGGAGAGCGAGTAGCGATGAGGGAGAAGAGCCGAGACGAGACGTAGAGAGAAGAGACTAACGAGAGTTGAGAAGAATAAGCAAGAAGCGAGAACGGAGAAATTAAAACGAGAGAATTAAAAGAGGAAATGGGGAATAGATGGGAAAGTACAATGGCGGAGAGAAAGAAGAAAGAAGAAAGGAAAGACTTGAAAGAAAGAATGTGGGGAAGAAAAGAAGATGGTGCAAAGAAAAGGCGCGAGAAAAGAAGTTAGAAAGATAGAATGAAAGATGAGTAAAGAAAAGATGAGGAGATAGAAAAGACAAGGAGAAAATGACTGCGAGGAAGAAAGATAATGAGACGATAAAAGAAAGAAAGAATAGAAAGAAGGAAGTGAAGAGAAAGAATTGGAGTAATGCTTTCTGAGAAAGAATGTACATGATTGAGAAGGGGGATAAGAAAGAAGGATAAGGAAAAAGAACGAAAATGAATGAATGGGGATAGAAGGGCGAAAGACACAGAAGATAAGAAGAAAAGAATGAGGAAAAGAAAGAAAGAAGAAAGGAAAGACTGATGAGAGAATGACATAATAAGCAGTGAGAAATGATGAGAATGAGAGTTGACAGTGACAGCGACGTATACTGTCGTGACGAGGAAAAAGGGAAAAAAAAAAAAGAGAATGGGACGAGTATAATAAGACAAGCGGTTACTTATGTTAAGATAGACAATGATGAGATTGAGAGAAGAGCCGGAGATTGAGGGAGATGGAGACGAGAGAGAGACCGAGACGAAGATGAGGAGAGAGAGAGAGGAGACACGACGAGAGAGAGATGAGAGAGAGATGACGATTAGAGCTGAATGACCTTTTTCAAGCGGAGGAGATTAGAGCAAATTTACTTTTTCGAGCGGAGGACGATTCGAGCGATACTTTTTCGAACGGAGACGATTAGACACGCAATACTTTTTCGAGGGAGGACGATTCGAGCGAAATTATGGTTTGTTTTTTCGAGCGGAGGACACGATTTAGAGCGAATACTTTTTCGAAAGGAGACGATAGAGCGAATACTTTTTCGGAACGGAGGACTGATTAGGGACCGAATTACTTTTTCGAGCGGGAGGACGATTCGAGCGAATACCTTTTTCGGGAGCGGAGGGACGATTAGAGCGAATACTTTTTCGAGCGGAAGCGACGATTAGAGGCTGAATATTTTTCGAGCGGAGGACGATTAGAGCGAATACTTTTTCGAGCGCGGACGATTAGAGCGAAGACTTTTGAGAGCGAGGGACGATTCGAGCGAATACCTTTTTCGAGCGGAGGACGATTTAGGAGCGAATACTTTTTCGAGCGGAGGACGATTAGAGCGAATAACTTTTTCGAGCGGAGGACGATTAGAAGCGACTATCTTTTTCGAGCGGAGGGGGACGATTCGAGCGATACTTTTGTCGGGCGGAGGGACGATTCGAGCGAATACTTTTTCGCAGCGGAGACGATGTTCGAGCCGAATACTTTTACGAGCGGAGGACGATTCCGAGCGATACTTTTCGGCGTGAGGGAAGATTCGAGCGAATACTTGTTTCGCGCGGAGACGATTCGAGCGCATACTTTTTCGAGCAGTGAGATAGCGAATACTTTCGAGCGGAGGACGATTCGAGCGAATACTTTTCGAGCGGAGGACGATTCGAGAATACTTTTTCGAGCGGAGGACGATTCGAGCGAATACTTTTTCGAGCGGAGGACGATTCAGAGCGAATACTTTTTCGAGCGAGGACGATTGACGATTTTTTTCGAGCGGAGGACGATTCGACGAATACTTTTTCGAGCGGAGGACGATTAGACCGAATACTTTTTCGAGCGGAGGACGATTAGAGCGAATACTTTTTCTAGCGGAGGACGATTCGAGCGAACACTTTTTCGAGCGGAGGACGATTCGACGAATACTTTTTCGAGCGGAGGACGATTCGAGCGAATACTTTTTCGAGCGGAGGACGATTCGAGCGAATACTTTTTTCGAGCGGAGGACGATTCAGCGAATACTTTTCGAGCGGAGGACGATTCGAGCGAATACTTTTTCGAGCGGAGGACCAAATTTAGTTTGCCTTTAGTTTGCCTACGGACAATTTGCCTAAGTATAAATTGTGTTTAGCTTTTAGATAATATAGGATTATTTTATTACTTTAAATTTTTTAGATGTTCACTTTTAACAATTTTTAGTATATTAATTTATAAATTATTTTAGCCTGATGATGCCAAGTGTCTTTGGCGAAACGTTGCACGCGCATAAAAAAAACTCAAGAATGACGAGTGTCTTTGCCACCCTGAAAAATATCAGTAATATAATATATAATATATATAAAATAGATATATAATATATAATATATATATATATAGTAGATATATATATAAATATATAAATAGAATATAGATATATATATAGGAATATATATAATATATATATATATATAATATACTATAATATATAATATATATATAAATATATATAGATATATATATATAGTAGATATATTTAAATATATAAATATATATATAATATATAAATATAGATATATATATATATAATATAGAGAAATATATATAGAGATATATATATAGATATATAGATTAATATATAGATAAGATATATATAATAAGATAATAATATATATATATATGATATAATAGTATATATATAATAATTAATAATAGAATATAGTATATATATATAGATATATATATATATAAAAGTAGATATATAGTATAATATGATATATAATAATATAATATATATAATATATAATATATAATATATAATATATATTATATAATATATAATATATATTATAAATATATAGATAAATATAGCTAATATATTATATAATATTAATATATAAATAATAATAGGATATATAATATAATATATATATATATAATAAATATATATATATTATAAAAATTAAGATTATAATAATAATTAAATTTAATTATTAGTAATATATATATATATAATATATAATATATATATAATATAANTTGGTGTGTGTGTGTTTTTGTTTTTGTTTTTGTGGATAGGTTCGGCCCCCCGTGGCGCAATAAAATCATATGGCACATTTTTGGAACCGGGTTGACCAGGGAAGGTCATAAGCCCACTTATGAGATGATTCGATCACTTTTTTTTTTTTTTTTTTAGCAGCCTATTAGCGATAATTGTGAAAAAAAAAAGTGGGTTGCGAGAATTGAGGAAACCTTGATGTAGGGTGATGGGTAATGGGTGAGTGAATGGGTGGGGTGATGGGTAATGGGTGTGGGGTGATGGGTGAGTGAATGGGTGGGGGGGTGATGGGTTGGGGTGATGGGTGATGGGTGAGGGAATAGGTGGGGGGTGATGGGTAATGGTAAATATAAGCGAAAGTGTGTCTGTCTGTGTGTGTGTGTGTGTGTGTGTGTGTGTGTGTCTGGTATAGGTTCCGCCCCCCGTGGCGCAATCACCTCATATGGCACATTTTTGGAACCGGGTTGACCAGGGGAAGGTTTTAAGTCCAATTATGAGATGATCCGATCACTTTTTTTTTTTTTTAGCAGCCTATTAGCGATAATTGTGAAAAAAAAAGTGGGTTGCGAGAATTGAGGAAACCTTGATGTAGGGTGATGGGTAATGGGTGAGTGAATGGGTGGGGTGATGGGTAATGGGTGTGGGGTGATGGGTGAGTGAATGGTAGGGGGTGATGGGTGATGGGTGAGGGAATAGGTGGGGGGGTGATGGGTAATGGGTGAGTGAATGGGTGTGTGGTGATGGGTAATGGGTGAGTGAATGGGTGGGGGGTGATGGGTAATGGGTGAGTGAATGGGTGGGGGGTGATGGGTAATGGGTGAGTGAATGGGTGGGGGTAATACATACATTTCTAACACCATGATTTCAGGAAAGTTAGATGGGGCTATCTGGAGAGTCCGTGTTTGGTGGGCCGAAGGCCCACCAAACACAGGTGGTGGGCCGAAGGCCCACCACCAATAGCTCTCCGCAGGAGCTAGCCAAAAAGTCCGCCCGGAGGGCGGCTTTGCGGCTAGTAATAATATAAGCGAAAGTGTGTCTGTCTGTCTGTCTGTCTGTCTGTGTGTGTGTGTGGTATAGGTTCGGCCCCCCGTGGCGCAAACACCTCATATGGCACATTTTTGGAATCAGGTTGACCAGGGGAAGGTCATAAGCCCACTTATGAGATGATCCGATCACTTTTTTTTTTTTTTTTTTTTAGCAGCCTATTAGCGAGAATTATGAAAAAAAAAGTGGGTTGCGAGAATTGAGGAACCCTGATGTAGGGTGATGGGTAAGGGGTGAATAAATTTTGGGGGGTTTGGGGTGAGGGGTTAAGGGTGGGGGTGAGGGTGAGGGGAAGGGTGGGGGGTGAGGGGTTGGGGGGTAGGGGGTGAGGGGTGAGGGAAAGGTGGGGGGTGAGGGGTAATGGGTGATGAATGGGTGTGTGGGAGGTAATGGGGGGTAAATGGGTGGGGGTGAGGGGTAAGGGGTGAGGAAGGGGTGGGGGGGAGGGGAATGGGTGAGTAAAGGGGGTGGTGGTGATAAGGTAAGGGGGTGAGTAATGGGGGGGGGGTGATGGGAAATGGGTTGGGAAGGGTGGGGGGTGAGGGGTAAGGGGGGTGAGTGAATGGGGGGGGGTGATGGGTAAGGGTGATAAAGGGGGGGGGGTGGGGGAATGGGTGGTGAATGGGGGGGGGTGAGGGTAATGGGGAGTGAAGGGGGGGGGAAAATACATACATTTTACATCCGTTTTCAGGAAAGGGTTAAAAAGGGGCATTGGGGGAGCCCATTTTTGGTGGGCCGAAGGCCCCAAAAAACACAGGTGTGGCCGAAGGCCCACCAATGCCCTCCGCAGGAGCACCCAAAAAAGTCCCCCGGGGAGGGCGGCTTTGCGGTAGTAGCAATAAAAGTTGGAGTGGCAAACCCTCATATGAAAATTGAAAAAAAAATTGAGCAAGTAGAGATTTAGAAGTTTTGGGAAAAACCAGCCCAAAAAGAATTCTGAAAAAACGGCCCTAAAAGTTTTGCTACAAATTATCCTAAACAATCCTTTTCAGAAATGTCTACTTAGTAAGTTCATACTCTTTTTTAATAAAGTTTTCCAATAAAAAAAACAGATCAAAAATTTTATCAATAAATTTAAAAAAAGATACAGCCTTTTAATTAATAGGTATCCAGAGGAATTCTTGGCGGAAATTTTTAGCGGGATGGGAATTTTGCCTTTTTATCAAATGACCAAATAAAAATAATAAAAAACCTAATCCCTTTCTCAACCCTCCACAAGGCCTTGCCCTTTTTTCAAATCTTCCCCATAAAAAACCCCCGGGGTGGTTTGAGAAGCGGGCTTTTTTTCCCCCGAGTTTCCCCCAGTAGGCCCACTCTCGTAGGCCTATCTCGTTGTTGTGTATCGTACAGCAACCACAACCATTTTTTCAGATAAAATAAAAGATAACTGAAAATAATGGAAAAAAAAATTTTTTATTAGATGATTGGCAACACTCCCCGAGGCTGGCCCTTTAAAAAGGGTAGGGCATTTAAAAAATTTTGTGGGTTTCAGCTGGGTGAAGATGCCAAAACCTAATTTTGTATATTTTGTGGAAATTCGGCTTCTGAAACTTACCCCCTTTCCCCTTTAAATAATCATCCAGACCCAATTTTTTTTTTAATTATTTGAATTAAACACCTAATCCCCAAAAATAATTTTTTTCCCGGGCCTTTTTTCCGTAGAAACACGATTTTGAAAAAGCCGCAATTTTTTTTTCTTCCTCCCAAAAGGGGTACGCATGTTATTGATGGGCGTCCAAGAGTAACGCTCCAGTGAAATAACACTCGTCTGCCTCGTGAGACCTGTCGCAAATGTTTTTGATGACGATTGTACTTCGGGGTCAGCAGTAATCTGTCGCTGTGATGATCATAGTCCCATGCTAAATTTGGGCGAACTAAATGACGTGCTCGCGTAATGGGAAAAAGGGAAACCCCAGATTGTGATGGGGGGGCCCAACCCCAATGTTGAGCCAGAGTACGAGGTGGATGAAAGGGGTTTACGGAGCCCGTGAGGTTTCAACACTAACACACACAAACATTCTACACACACACACAAACACTATACCACCACAAACATACTACCCAAACAAACACTACTACACACACACACACAAACACTACTACACAACACACAAACACAAACACTACGTACTACACCACAAACACTATAACACATACACCCCCAACACAAACACTACACACACACACCCCCAAAAACACTACTACACACACAACACACACACAACACACCCCCACACAACACAAACCTACTACACACAAACACACGTCTACAACACAAACACATACACACACACACAAACACTACCCCACAACACAACACACACACACACACACAAAACAACTACCAACCAAACCTTAAAACACACCAAACACTACACTACACACACACACACACACACGCACCACACAACACACACACACACCACACCACACAACAACCCCCACACACCACACCCCACACACACACACAAACGCACTACGCCACACACACACACAAACACTACTACACACAAAAAAAACACTACTACACACACAAGCCCCAAACCACACACACAAACACTATCACACCACAAAAAACACTACTACACACAACACACACACAAAAAACACTACTACACCCCCACACAAACATATACACCACACACAAACACTACTACACACACAACAAACTTACTCCCACACAAAACACACTACACACACAACACACACACACCACACACACACACACAAACACTACTACACACACACACAAACACTACTACACCCCACAAAACACTACTACACACAACACAAACATACTAACACACACAAACACTACTAAAACCAAACAAACACTCTACGCACACACACCACACACAAAACACTACTACGACACCACACACAAACACTACTACACACACACAAAACACTACTACACGCACATACACACAAACACTACTACACACACACACAAACACTACTACACACACACAAACACTATTACACACACACACAAACACTACTACACACACACACACACACACACACACAAACACTACACACACACACACACACAAACACTACTACACACACACACACACACACACACACACACAACACACAAACAAACACTACTACACACACACACAAACACTACTACAAACAAACACAAACACTACTACCACACACACACACACACTACTGCACACACACACAGCAGCGCGGGAAGAGGAGCCTTCCTTTTGTTACGTCACCGAGCCGTGGCGCATCGTCTGCCAGTTGCCAGCAGCGTTTTCGAAGCTCGGGGAATTTACAGATTTTGATTGCGGATTATTCAAAAACGACTGACTGGATGCAAAAAGTTACAACATATTGTTGATACACTCGATAATGGCTATACTCTAACTACATCAAATCAGGAATGATGAAATGGTCTGGACGATTACTTTAACGTAAATGCTGGGGGTTTTACGCTTATATGTGACAAGTGTTTCACTGTCAGTGGTTTCTTTCTCTTTTTTTGTTTACTTCTTTGTGTCTCCTTATTTATTTATGATGAATTATCATAAATAATATGTTATGATTGGACAAATAAAGTTTCATAGGATGTGGGTTTTTGTGTTTCCAACGATGGTGGCGATGTTGGTTGCTGAGGTGGAGCCAGTCGTTGATTTAAATTAATTCAATCTGATAATTGATTGGTTACAAAAATAAACACATACAGTAGTATACAAATCTTAATGTTTAGCAAGACGGTCAGCCCGTCGTCTGTTTTCCTTTTACCTATTTTCATTTTTTCCTTTAATTTCTTCCTAGTTCTTCTTTCCCCCCAACTGTCTATCCCCTCTAACGAATGGAATGAATGGTAGAAATGTATGTATGATGTGGCGGATATATGTGCATGATGTGGTTAGAGTGTAAATGAAGGTGGATGTGGGGATCATGTGGCAGATATGGATGTGAGGCGGGTGTTGTCAGGCTATTGCGGTGGTAATGAAAGCCGGTGGATATGAAAGTCTACGAGGCAAGAATTAAGGCATGAGGCCATGAAAACCACAGCCGATATACGGGGCGCAGGCCTAAAGTAAACAACCACCCAAAGCCAGCAAATATTGCGGTGGAAATTAAAGGTCTTGGTTAACCAATTTGTTATATTATATAGACCAAGAACAATAGGTAGCGTAAGTATAAGGCAGCTTAACTTCACAGCCGAGACAGAGCTGTGTGTTCACACATTGTGAAACAGACTAACGGCTAACATAGCACCCTCGGCAACGCCGACCGGAGAAAACATTTCCTACAAGGAATGTTACCATACAATGATAATTATACAATGAATGTGACCATTACATCGCTCGGCCACCACCATAATGTGCCCACACAGTGACACGCAGGTCACTCGAACTAACGAGAAGGGGCAATACAAAAAATACAGCGGCGGGAACAAGCGCAAATAATTTTGAAAATAATTTCCCAAAAAAAATTACAGGAATAAAACACTGCAACATTGGAAAACAAAGAGTGAAGTAACAAAATAACACAGACACAGGACCTACTTGGGTATAATGAGTGTGCTGTAAGGCAAAATGCCTTGTTACCATACCATAGACACACAACCTATAACTCTTCGTCTCTCTCTTTCTAAGAGAGACATGTGTGCGTGCGTGTGTGTGTGTGTGCATGTGTGTGTCTCCATGTGTGTGTGTGTGTGCATGTGTGTGTGTGTGCATCTCTCTCTCTCTCTCTCTCTCTCTCTCTCTCTCTCTCTCTCTCTCTTTTCTCTCTTCTCTCTCTCTCTCTCTTCCTCCTCATCTCTCTATTTCATTATCCTTCCATGTTTGCCCTATTCATTTCCCCTTTCACCTCGTGGTTCAGACTTTTCTTTTATCTCAAATAAGTTTTTGACGTAATAGTTTTTTATTTTTCAGTTGCTGTAATTTTTTTTGGTGGATTATTAATGTTATATTTTTTATAATATTCAGTTTTTTTTCTTTTCATAGTAAACTGTTGCTCTGTATTTGTACATCCTACATATAAAGAATTTACCTGGATAAAAAAATATGCATGTTTTTCATTTCGTTTCTTCAAATATCATCTGGAGAGAGAGAGAGAGAAGAGAGAGAGAGAGAGAGAGAGAGAGAGGAGAGAGAGAGAGAAATCTTATCTCCGATGGGATTAGTTCTGCCCGCGGCCAAACCCTCGGGGAGCTCAGGTAGGGTAGAGGGGTTAAGGGTGTAAATGTGCTAAACCTGAGTTGTTGCTGAATTTGCCCTCCCCGCCCCTCACTGCCAAAACTCCAATAGCGCTCGTCTATGGGAAAAAATGTCTCCACCAGAAGGAGGGGCTATATATTCATTTTGATATGAGGGTGAGTATACATGGACATACATGTGCTGCAAGGCAAAATGTTTAATTACCACAGACACACGACCTACATGAGCATTACAAGTGTGCTGCAAGACAAAATGTTTTATTACCACAGACACACAACCTACATAGGCATTGCAAGTGTCCTGTTAGATAAAATAATGAAACACTACAGATCACACAACCTATATAGGCGCAAGTGTGCTGAAAAGCGAAACATTGAATTGGTAGCGATAACGAGACGACGGACGACACCCAAACGCTAGAAAATCACACACAAAAATATAAAACACACACAATGAAACACCACAGACCCCACAGCATACATGGGCACAGGTGTCCTGAAAGGCGAAACACTGAATTGGTAGCGAATAACGGGACGACGGACGTGTCGTCCGTCGTCCCGTTATTCGCTACCAATTCACTAGTAAACACTAGCAAATCACACACACTAAAATAAAACATACTAGTGATGGCCCAAATATTCGCATTCGCATTCGCAATAGACTCCCTTACTGAGCTCGATCTGTCATCTGGTGGCCGTCTGGGAACTACACGCGGAGCTAGAATAAACCGGGTCAGGAGGTCTGGCTAGTCTTATTTGCCATTATTCCCTACCAAACCAGCTACAATTAAGTGTTGACATGGTCAACATAGGTTATCGCAAAGGAAATATAAGGGTTTTACATTATTCATGGGGATATAATGAGGATTGTTGGCAAAATATACGTATTCGACCATATGTCCTACAACACTCTATGCAATGATTTAGAGGAATGCATCAGGTCGGGTGTATGGGTAAATATTGCCTTCATGTATGCAAAGAGAAGTAAACGAAACCAAATAATGGTGACATGACTTCAATTTGTGCAATCAATCGTGATAGATATGGATAAATTCGCCATTCAACATTTCTTTCTGGTACACTGCCAAACGTACGACGGTACGATGCATTATAAACAAACACCAGAGTAGAGATCCATATGAATCACACGACACGATGACACGTTGTCATCCGCCTTACCTGTGTCTTCCTGAGGAAGACTGATCACCTACCACGCCTGTGATAGCCTCATAGGACATCACCAGGTTTGTTTATGTTCTCCCATGCGGTCAGCTGCCAGGAAAATTTCGTACAGCAGACGGCAGTGAATTTTACAATTTTTTTTATAATTCTGAATGAAAGCACGATCTACAAATGTTTACCATTTAATTGTATTCCATTTTATTATACTGGACTTAAATCAAGCAATAAGTATTATATAATGATTGTTTCCTTGGAGAAGATTGTAATTTTCAGGGGGTTTCATCGTTTTTCAATACCGCTTATATATGAAGTGTATGTAAACCGTAGCTATGAGAAAAATACTGCGATTTCAAAACACCAAATGAAAACGTGTAAGAAAAATAATCTAATGAAACCCGGTATTCTAGCTCCGCGTGTAGCTCCCAGACGGCCACCAGATGACAGATCGAGCTCAGTAAGGGAGTCTATTGCGAACATTCCCATGTTTTTCATATTCGTCCCTGCATCCGCATTCGCACTCCCACTCATAGTTGCTTGCGAATATGCGAATATTTCGCCCAAATCAATAAACTGTTAACTAAACGGCAGCCGCTACTCTCAAGGTCACTGTTACTGAACTCAACTCATTGCCTCGTGCGTTATACTCCAGTAAGTATACGTATACGCGCTCTTCTCTGTCACCCCGAGCACAATCAACTTTCTTTGAAAGAGAACAGTGTTGCAGGTACTGCGTAATGGCGTCCTGTCACACCAGTGTGGTTTGGGATTATTTCGAGATTATCTCTAAGTGACATTGCAAAGTGTAGACTTTGCAATAATAAATATTCATGTAATATATTATCATGCAAGTATTCGTGTAAGAGTGGGTCCTCGTCCAGCAGCCTGGAAACATAGAAAATTGAATGGAATTTATTTTAAACATACAATTTTGTATGACTGAACTCTTACAATACATACAAAATATTTCAGTCTGTATAATATAAAAAAAAGTGTATTACCTGAAATATTATGTAATATTCGCAATTCTCATTCGCGAATATTTAAACCAAATTTCGCATTCGCATTCGCATTCGCATTCGCGAATACGAAAAATAGACATATCGGTCCATCACTAAAACACACAATGAAACACCGCAGACCACTCACTCAACATACATGGGCACAGGTGGCCTGAAAGGCGAAACACTGAATTGGTAGCGAATAACGGGACGACGGACAAGTAAACACAGGTAAATCACACACAATTTTTTTTTTAAACATATACACAAAAAAAAAAAAATCCCGAGCGAGCGACAAGGCCGAGGCAAAACAAAGTCGCACGGCTTGCCTGGGCCAAAGGGCGGCGCTTAATCCAAGACAATAGAGTCGGAGTGAAAAGGCGCGCTGTTTGGAGCCCTTAAATGGCGACGCAGAAACACTATGTTGTATGCAGTGCAGTGGCGGTCCTGGCTTGAGTGGCGCCCTGGGCAAACCTAACTTCAAGCGTCCCCCGCCCCCTTCGCTTCCGTTGTTACACAAAAAAGTCAAAATTCAACACTAAATATTTTTGTATCAAGATACTAGAAACCCAAAAATGTAATCCGTAGCATTTCAAATAATGCAACAATTATAAATAATATATATAGAACCATAAATATACAACATAAATACCAAAATAATGAAAATAAAACTTAAGTTAAATACAAGCAAAAAGAAAAAAAAAAAAAAATAGAGTTTGAATTGAGAAATTGTTGTTTATGACCCCCCCCCCCACGAATTTCCATCCATGTAAGAAATCAGAATATACTAATAGTCGATATAAATTAATGGATCACATGAAGATCCACCACCCAACTACACGTGGGGTGACTGATCTTCATGTGGGTGAGAGTGGTTAATAACCCAGTTAGGTTAGATTACCTAACCAATGTCCAGGTTAGGTGTTAGTGAATTAGTGGGGGGTCAGGGGGGGCGTCCCCCCAGTTAGGTCCTGACAGTTTTGGTCAATATGGAATATTGTGTCTGTGTCAATAAGTGGATAAATGGTTGGCAAGACTGGGGTGGTGGATCTTCAGGTGGTAAAATTGGGGTGGCGGATCTTCATGTAATCCAAAAAAATGATTACCGGTTCTAGCGATGTGACCGCGTCACCTGCCCGTGAACACCTACCTTCATTTGATCGCACTAATGATTCACGTAATGCCTTGGACAAGCATCTAACACTAACCACAATTATTGTTTCAGTAGCTGAAATAAGATATTTGGCCTGAAAAGGGAATCAGCTGATGGCGGGCAAATTTACCATCCAGAGGCTAGCAAGAGAGCTAGCGGGTTGTATACTGGTGGCGAAAAAAAAATTGTGCCCCACCCCCCTGAAAAAATTCCTGGTTGCGCCCCTGATTTAGATGTCTTTTAAGTTAGCCTACAACATTGGAAATTTTCCTTATTGGGTTCAGAACCTAGGATAGTCAATACAAGCAAAGGAAACCATAATGATGTCACCTACCAAATCAGTAATGAGTTAGTTAAGTTGTAATGGTTTTGTTGCAGGTTACACACATTGCAAATTCCAATGATGCATGCCAATACTGTTTTAATTATGCTCCTGATGTCTTATACCTTTTCTTATCCATTTGTTTTGGCGCCGCACATCCCCCAACGATGTCAATTAAGGACTAAGAGACTAGACTAAATATATGGAACAATGGAAGCGACTGCAGGAAGCCGAACACGCTGCTCCCAAAATACGGTGTCAATTAATGACTAAGAGACTAGACTAAATATAAAGGAACAATGGAGCGATGCAGGAACAGAACACGCTGTTCCGGCCGATAGTCCGGCAGAAGTACCATGGGACCTCATTTTTTAGTATAAGTTTTTTTTTAATGGTGATTAATGATGGTAGGGGCATATATTTTTCAGAAACTGCGGATGTCTTGTCATACTTGAGCAATTTGTGCTAGGAGGCGAAATCCAAGAATGGTCGCCATCGAATCTGGGAAAATCTATTTTCCTCTATCTTCGTAACTATAGAGATAGAAACCGAAAGACAGATCCTTTTATTGTTTTCAGGCATCAAGATTACAATGCTGCATTATTATATCAATAACAACACAAAAACAAGATGGCCACATAAATGTTTTTTTCATTGCAGAAAATTGACTTTCTCATAGCTCTCGTAGAGAGCATAATTTGGTTTGATGATACCCTTTGCCTGTTTTGCTGCCCAAGCACTGAGTCGGGATTGACATGTGTCACTGTTATTCTGTCCATGCAAGCATCATGATTTCGTTGCTGCTGTATCACCGAGGGCAGCGAGCATCATTTGTCCAGAAGTGACAGAAGAAGTCCACTTCTTACAACTTTCAGAACAGTGCTTTTTCCAATGCCGAAACAGCAAGCAACTGTGTCACAACAGAAAGTGCATGAGCATAGATTTGGATGAATCTATGTGCTTCTCAACGGTCTGTTCCTATGCCTCGGGATATCGCTATGTGAAAAC
>JACEEZ010009781.1:7500-20000 GCA_016584305.1 Chionoecetes opilio | reverse complement strand
ATGGAAGGAAGGAAGGAAAGAAAGGAGGGAGGGAGGGAGGGAAGGAGAGGAAGTTGACCACTTTCATGTTCCGTTTACTCATTCCTCTATAGTTTTCTGTCACTGTCTGTCTGTGTATGCATATCTTTTTTTTTTTTTCTCTCTCTCTCTCTCTCTCTCTCTCTCTCTCTCTCTCTCTCTCTCGCTCTCTCTCTCTCTCTCTCTCTCTCTCTCTCTCTACTCTCTCTCTCTCTCTCTCTCTTCTTCTCTCTCTCAACAGGCGTCAATAACCCGCAGTTGCGGCGCCTTAAAACCATAATATCTCTCTCTCTCTCTCTCTATCTCTTCTCTCTCATCTCTCTCTCTTCTCTCTCTCCTCCTCTCTCTGTCTCTCTCTCTCTCTCTCTCTCTCTCTCTCTCTCTTTCTTTCATATTCAGAAAGTCACGTTCCATGTTTACTCTTTTCGCTCTCCCTTATTCTCCCTCATCCCTTCCTTCCGTCCCCTATCCTTTTGTTCCCCTCTCTCCTCCCTCCCTTACTATCCTATCTAACGATATCTATCCTATCTTATCCTATCTCTAATCTCTCTCTAGTTTCCTCTACCCAGTCTCTCACTCCTTATATTTCTCCCTCCTTCCTTTTTTATTACTCCATCCGTCTTTCCCTCCTCCCTCTCCTCTCCTTCCTTCCCTCCATCCATATGCAAGACTAAACACTGCCACTTCCCCTTTTTTTCCTCCTATAACCAATAATCTCCTCCTCCTCCTCTTCATCCATCTCATACTCATTCTTTTCATTTTTCTCCTCGTCTTTATCAGTTCCATGTCTCACCTTTTCTTCCTGTTCATCTTTGTCATGTTGGCATTCATCTTCATGATCTTTTTCTTCTTCTTTTTATGTTTGTCTTCTCCTCCACCCTCTTCGTCTTCCTCCTCCTCTTTATGCTCCTCCTGCTCTTTATGCTCCTCCTGCTCTTTATGCTCCTCCTTATACTATTCCACTCTATAGGCTTTTCTCTCCCGCAAAGCTCTTATGCGTTTTTCTCCTCCTCCTCCTCCTCCTTCCCCCTTTCCTCCTCCTCCTCCTCCTCCTCCTCCTCCTCCTCCTCCTCCTTCTTCTATATATTTAGCCCAGTGGTTCTCAACCTTTTTCACTCCATTCCCCCCTGCATGAATTCTCTCAACATTCGTGTGGTCCCCTTCATTTTTTCTCCCAAATCCCACCCCGCCAAAAAAGGTAAAAAAAAAAAAAAAAAAAAAAAATTTTGATGAAGAGAACACCCTTGCTTTATTACAAAGTTTTACAGTCATAATTATCTTATATTTGATTAGATTTCTGTGATATGTTTAAACTTACATCACTTGCCTACAAAAGACTAGCGGACACTAGCAAGTTTGAATCTGGTTGGGAAAAAGTTCAATTAATCTCTGCATATTTTTACACACATCAGTGGGAAGGCTGATATTGTTCTTTTCAGTCAGTTGACGAATCCGAGGTTGTGTCCACTGACAATGCACATTCTCATGTCGGGGTCCAAAATCAATCGGTTCCGGCTTTATTTTTGATTTGAGAAGGGTGGAGAAACCGGGACTCACAAAAAATAGGTAGTTGAAAAGGCCCAGAGTAGTCGAGTGCAATCTCACTGACTTTTGGATATGACTGATGCTTTGGGACACCAGAATACATTCAGAGATTTTTCTTCATAGAGAAAATTTGGCAGCAAAATCATGTTTGAGATCAAGGAACTCGTCCTGAACATCACTGGGAATGGTAGTAATATCAAGAGTGCCAGAGAATGGTTTCCCTTACCAACTTCTCTTTTCCTCCTCGATTTCGGGGAAGTACCTATTAAGTTCACTTTCCAAGGATCTTCAGATGCTGAGTGATTCATTTTTTAAGAACGGGTCAGCAACTAAATCTTTTTTCGTTCTCGTCAAGGACAGCTGAAAGGTTTTCAAACTTGGCAACATTCCCGGCACCGACTTTCCTTTGCCAATTCTGGAGCTTGGCAAGAAATCCACGAAGACAATCCATCAGGTGAAACACATTTTCTTTCCTTGCCCTGTAGCTTCAGATTCAACCTATTTAGCTGCTCAAATATATCTGCTAAATATGCAAGACGTGGCTCCCACAAAACCTCATTGAAGTGACTCAACAGGGCCATCTTTTCCCTTGCATTTCCAGGAACAATTTAAGCTCCCCCCGAAGTTCAAACACTCGTTCACAACATTGCCTTGGAAAGCCAGCGCACTTTGAAGTAAAAAAGGAGAGCTTTATGCTCCGAATCCATGTCTCTTACAAAGGTTTTTGGAAAAGGCGAGAGTTTCCCGAGCTCCACTTTTACAAAGTTGACGCATTTGGGCCACTGCCTCCAGGATCATGCAAAGTTCATCAGGGAGGGTTTTCGACGCCAGTGCAAAACGATGGAAACATACAATGAACCCCTTGGGATTCGGAGCTACTTCCTTGACACGCTTCTGGAACCCTGATTTTGATCCCAGCATCGCTGGAGCCCCGTCTGTACAGACTTTCCCCAAAAATTTTTTCCAGGGATCCTGTTAGCTATTGAAGAAAGAAGATAGCTTTTCCATCACATCTTTAGCTGTTGTGGTGGTCTCAAGCTGTGTACATAAGAGATATTCTTCCCTTTATATCACACAAAAACATACCTAACAAACACGAGTAGCTGTGCACAATGACTCATCCAGCGTATTGCAA
Organism: Chionoecetes opilio; assembly: GCA_016584305.1. NCBI lineage: Eukaryota > Metazoa > Arthropoda > Malacostraca > Decapoda > Majidae > Chionoecetes > Chionoecetes opilio. The sequence continues at coordinate 17,302 of JACEEZ010009781.1, read as the reverse complement.
CATACCAGTTGGAGACGATTTGATCTCCTGTATCACTTTTTCCTTTGTCATCTGACATTTCATTAATTTCCGCTTCACTGTGTCGTTGACAAGGAAATTTGGTTGAATTTTACGTTCATTTTCATCTCAAGAAAACACGCTTGACCATCTTTAAAGTTACATGGGTTGATTAAGGTTCACCAAATGTGTGGGGCTTCTTTTGCTTCGCTATTTCGAGGGCAACCTCGTATGATACCTCAACTACACTTGAGGTCTGTTGTTGGAAGCACCAGTCGCATCCAGTTTCTGTTTTCCCAAACTACTTTCGTGGCGCCTGAAGAAATCGGGGTCTTTTTCAGCATACTGTGGATGGATGGTCAGCCAAATGATGCTTCCCAAATTACTAGGCCTCATTTAATCGTTCCCCAGCACTTTGAAGCGCAGTACACACTGAGGTTTCTCGATGCCATCAGCGAGATTGATGTAAATCCGTAGTTAATGTACTCTTCACTGTACTTCCGCTTCTTACTAACACTAGTAGCCATCGCAAATCTACGGAAAATAAGAAGGACAGAACATCAGGACAAACATTAAGTGATAAGACAAAAAGAATGATAATGAAGGACAATAAATAGGGGCAAGTGATAAATGACAAACACACAAATATCCACATACATAAACCCCATCCATGGACTCACAAATTAGGCACACACACAGTCATACACAAACATACACACAGAGAGAGTAAAGATGGATATAACATTCACACTCAAGCTAGCAAGCTGAAATGTACTTTCTACTGCAAGAACACGCCTCCTTTGACAAGCCCCTGCCCCCAAATTTAAATAAGAAGAAGAATAGCGAGTCACATCAATATTAGCACTAAAAAAAAAGCAGGAATACCTAAGTAGGGAATGAGCATGAAAAAAATGATACCAAAAAATAAGAAATATTTCACACAACGAAAAACAGCGACCGCATTTATAATTGTCGAACAAAATAAGTAACACAGTATATGGTTCAGAATCAATTATACCCACATGTTTACGTGATGATATCCCAGGCCACACTGAGATCATTCGATCGCCTCTCTCCCTCTGTCTCCCGGTGACTCACCCTCACTCACCGCCCCGGGCCCCTCACCCGTCTCATACGCGTTCGTTCTCCTCCCCGTTTTCTATCACCTACAGTGCACAAACAACATTACAATTTCGCACACATACATACATACACACGTACACAACATTCGTAACAATATTATGTAACAAAATTTTATTGTCAACTTAAAGGGTTAATCAATTAATTATTAAAAACAAAAAAATTTTCTTTGCCTGGACAGGGATGCAAGTGTTTTTTTTAAATTCAGATTCCTAACATTATTTAAATGTATAATTTGCAACAGCCCCCATGGCCCCCTTAAATTCTTGCCATGGCCCCCTTGGGGGCCATGGCCCCCAGGTTGAGAACCACTGTTTAGCCCCGAAGAAGAGGGCAAATTACCCTTAAGTGTCTCGGGAGATTTAAGTTTCTTTAAAGTAACTTAAACACCGGTTGTTGCAGGGCTCTGTGGCAAACTTAGAGAAAAAAAGTGTAGGGGGAGGCGGTAGCGGAGTGGTTAGCGTCTCCGATTGGCGTTCTCGGTGACCCGAGTTCGATCCCAGAAGAAAACCAAAACCTTTCTGCACCGTCGAGTGGCCTAAGAACACCCCACATGCCCTGCCCATCAACTCTACCTTCGATTGCGAGGGCATCAGAGGACACAGGGGGGCGGCATGAGCCTCTACAGGGCGCCCACTATAAAATTCCTGCCTGCGCCACCACGGGCGAGGACCAACCATAAACAGCCCTCAAGTGACCCTCCAGAGTCTACCATCCGAGCCCTGGGTCCCCACTGCCACAGGCGTATGGGCACAAATGTAAAAAAAAAATGTTTTGTGTGTGTGTGTGTGTGTGTTTTGGTGTGTGTGTGTGTGTGTGTGTGTGTGTGGTGGTGTGTGTGGTGTGTGTGTGTGTGTGTGTGTGTGTGTGGGGTGTGTGTGTGTGGTGTGTGTGGTGTGTGTGTGTGTGTGTGTTTTGTGGGGTGTGTGTGTTGTGTGTGTGTGTTGTGTGTTTTTCTGTGTGTTTTTCTGTGTTTTTTTTTTCTGTGTTGTTTCATGTTTATACGTGTGTCTCTCTCTCTCTCTCTCTCTCTCTCTCTCCTCTCTCCTCTCCTCTCTCCTTCTCTCTCTCTCTCTCTCTCTCTCTCTCTCTCTCTCTCTCTCTCTCTCTCTCTCTCTCTCTCTCTCTCTCTCTCTCTTCTCTCTCTCTCTCTCTCTCTCTCTCTCTCTCTCTCTCTCTCTTCTTCTTTGATATCCCTCAGAAAGGTTTAGTGTCTTTAAATTAATTTCAAATAATATAACTCCTTTATTTCCTCATACATGGCCCGTTTACTCTATCAATACAAATAAGACTGCTCCCCCTTGCCGCACACATAGCTGGAAGGGGGTTAAGGGGAACAGGTGAGATAAGCTTCAGGTGTTTACTTTTAACTACCTTCATTTCGATGATGTCCAAGGGTACATGATTTGTTTCCGGAGGTGCTCCCACTAATGTCTCTTGTGATAGGAAGGAGGAGGATTACAAAGGATTACAAATGATTACAAAGGAAACACAAACAGCAACAGACCAATAGGTCCTTACATGGCTGTTTGATTTAACCACACTGCACTAACTAGATAATAAGAGAGAAAGGATAGAAAATTAGAATACTCCTCCCCACCCACCATCCCTCCAGCCAAAGCTGGCCGGAAATGAAGTGATACCATGCAATATAGAAAAACTGCATGGAATTTGTGAGGAAAGTTGAAAGCTGTAATCTATGACTAATTGCTACTATGTTTGTGGGGGTAAGTTTAGTGCTTGATAGTAGGGTCATGTTATGTGTGTTTTGTAAGGATGGGAACACCGTGTGGAGGTTCAAGGGTGGTGCGGCAGCCTTGCCTGGCACTTTCTTGGGAGGCAGCAGTCAATCAGGCCCCAGCTCCGTTTCAATCCACTGCAGATTGTGTAGGACTCGTTTCACTATTAATGCCCCCTGCAGCAGTGACCCCTGGTACCCCTTAAAAACCCGATGGTGATCACTAACTGTCAGGGGCCCTTGCTGATCCACAACCCCTCACAGGTCGAGAGTAGTAGTGGTAACCGTTAATCGGGTTATCGTGTGTGTCATGATTCTATGTGTGTTGGTGTAGGCTCAGTGCGGCAGTTNCTAACCCGACGGGGGTTCAAGGGGTAAACACCACATCCCTGAAAACAAAAAAACCGGGAATTTTCAAAGGGGGTGGGTAAAAACCCCCAAAATCTCCCATTTGGCCCGTCATTTTGGGCCCTCCGGGGCCCAGCCCCCTACGGGTTTGTGCAAAGGTATGGCCCAAAGGACTGGGGGCTGCGTTCCCCCACGGAGTAACCCGTTAACCCCCTTCAAAGGTCCCCCTCACGGTCGAAAACCAGGGGCTTTGGGCCCTGGTTAAATTTTTTTAGCGCTAAAATTTCCTTTAAACCTGCTTTAAACTCCCCCCTTTTTTTCCAGGGCCCACAAAACGTAGATTTGACCCCCGGTGTTTGAACGGCCCGGGGGTTTCCCGGTTCAGTCGTTGTCTTTTCATTTTGGGGTTTCAGGGGGTTTGGGGGATGTTTCCTCCCCTTTGATGATGATTTTCGTGTTTTTAAAAAACAAAAATTTTTCCTTGTTCTTTTTGAAATCCCGGGGTTTGAGGGATTTTGGTTTCAAAATTTTTTTTCTTATGAGGCAGGTAAAAAAGGGTCCCATTGGTGGTGTGTGGGGTTTTGGGGGATTGAAAGGGTTTAATCTTTAAGCGTGTTTTTGATTGGTTTAGTTTTTTTTAAAAGGGTTTCCCCTTGTTTAATGATGCAGGCGAGGCTCATAAATATCATAAGGCAGGAAAGGAAAATTGGAAGGGGAAGGGAAAGGGAAAGGGGAAAGGAAAGGAAAGGGGGGAGGGGGGAAGGGAAAAGGAGGGAAGTTGCCCTTTTTAATTTTTCCGTTTACTCTTTTCCCTTATACTTTTCTGTCCCTCTCCTTTCCTGTCTATTACCTTCTCTCTCTCTCTCCTCTTCTCTCCCCTCTCTCTCTCTCTCCCCTCTCTTTTCTTTTCTTTTCTCCCCCCTTACCCTTTTCTCTCCCCCTCCCCTCTTTCCCCCACAGGCGCCCAATACCCTGCATTTTGCGGCGTCTTCTAAAAATAAATAAGCAAAAGTGTGTTTGTCTTTCTGTCGGGTCTGTCGGGCTTCCCGATGGGTGCCGCCCCCTGTGGGGAATCCCCTAAATGTGGCACATTTTTGGGATTTTTTTTAAGGGTTTTTTTTTTAAAACCCAAAAACTATAGTTTTTTTTTTGTTTTTTTAAAAGGTTAAAAAAAAAGGCAAAAAATTTTTAAATATTTTTAAAACTTTAAAAAAAACCTTTAAATAAGGTTTTGGATTTCATTTTTTTGGGCCTTTGTTTTTGGGTTTTTTAAAAAGGCTTTTAGAGCCAAAAAAGGGGTTTGAAAAAAAAATTAAATAAAAACCAATTTTATTTAATAAAACAAAAAAAGATGTATTTTTTACCCGGGATTTGGGAGAAAAACGGAATTTTAAAAATGTAACGGAAGTTAATTACCCGGGTAAATTTTCCAAACATAATTTAAAAAATTTAAAAATCTTTTAACAAAAATTAACTTCTTTAAAATTAAAACGTTTAAAGGGGTTTAAAACGGTTTGGGGCCCCCCTTTTTCCTACCCTCTAATCTCTCTTAGTTTCCTCTACCCAGCCCCCCTCACTTCCTTTGTTTCTCCCCTTCCTTTCCTTCACGCCATCCGTCTTTCCTTTCCCCCCTTCCTTTTCCCTTTCCCTTCCCTCCAAACCCGCCCTCCATATGCAAGACTAAACACTGCCCAATTCCCCCTTTTTTTTCCCCCCTATAACCAATTTAAACTCCCCCTCCTCCTCTTTTCCCTCTCATACTCATTCTTTTTTAAATTTTTTTCCTTGTCTTTATCAGTTTTTATGTCTCACCCTTTTTTCCTGTTTTCCCTTTTTCATGTTTTGGGAAATTTATCCTTTAGGGGCTTTTTTTCTTCTTTTTTATGTTTTTTTCTTCTCCCCCACCCTTTCTTTCCCTCCTCCTCCTCTTTATGCTCCCCCTCCCCCTTTATGCTCCCCCTTATACTAAAAATTTCCCCCCTATAAAGGGTTTTTCCCCCTCCCCAAAGCCCCTTTTGCCCCTTTTTTTCCTCCTCCTCCTTTTCCCCCTTTTCCCTTTCCCCTCCCTTTTCTATATATTTAGCCGGGGAAGGGAAAAAAGGGGGAAAATTTCCCCTTTAAATGTTTTTTGGGAAATTTTTTGTTTCTTTAAAATAACTTAAACACGGTTTTTTGCAGGGCTTTGTGGCAAAAATTAGAGAAAAAAAGTGTGTTGTGTGGTGTGTCTTTTTGTGTTTGGGGTTTTGCGGAAATTGCGTGGCGGTGCGTGTGGTGTGTTTTTGGGGTGGGGGGTGTGTTTTGTGTGTGTGTGTTTTGTGTGTTTTATGTTTTAAAGTGTGACTGTTTCTCTCTCTTTTTCTCTCTCTCTCTCTCTCCTCTCTCTCTCTCTCTCTCTCTCTCTCTCTTCTCCTCTCTCTCTCTCTCTCTCTCTCTCTCCTCTCTCTCTCTCTCTCTCTCTCTCTCTCTCTCTCTTCTCTTCTCTCTCTCTCTCTCTCTCTCTCTCTCTCTCTCTCTCTCTCTCTCTCTCTCTCTCTTTACTATTATCTATATCTCTATTATATATATATATATATATATATATATATATATATATATATATATAATATATATATCTCTCTCTCTCTCTCTCTCTTCTCTCTCTCTCTCTCTCTCTCTCTCTCTCTCTCTCTCTCTCTCTCTCTCTCTCTCTCTCTCTCTCTCTCTCTGATATCCCTCAGAAAGGTTTAGTGTCTTTAAATTCATTTCAAATTATATAACTCATTTATTTCCTCATACATGGCCCGTTTTCTCTTATCAATACAAATAAGACTGCTTCCCCCTTGCCGCACCCATAGCTGGAAGGGGGTTGAGGGGGACAGGTGAGATAAGCTTCAGGTGTTTACTATTAACTACCTTCATTTCGATGATGCCCAGGAGTACATGATTCGTTTCCGGAGGTGCTCCCACTAATGTCTCTTGTGGTAGGAAGGAGGAGGATTACAAAGGATTACAAATTATTACAAAGGAAACACAAACAGCAACAGACCAATAGGTCCTTACATGGCTGTTTGATTTAACTACACTGCACTAACTAGATAATAAGAGAGAAAGGATAGAAAAGTAGAATACTCCTCCCCACCCACCATCCCTCTAGCCAAAGCTGGCCGGAAATGAAGTGATACCATGCAATATAGAAAAACTGCATGGAATTTGTGAGGAAAGTTGAAACCTGTAATCTATGGCTAACTACTACTATGTTTGTGGGGGTTTAGTGCATGTTTAGTGCTTGATAGTAGGGTCATGTTATGTGTGTTTTGTAAGGATGGGAACACAGTGTGGAGGTTAAAAGGGTGGTGCTGCAGCCTTGCCTGGCGCTTTCTTGGGAGGCAGCAGTCAATCAGGCCCCAGCTCCGTTCAATCCCCTGCGGATTGTGTAGGACGTCGTACACTATTAATGCCCCCTGCAGCAGTGACCCCTGGTACCTTAAATCCCGATGGTGGTCACTAACTGTCAGGACCCTTGCTGATCCACAACCCGTCACAGGTCGAGAGTAGTAGTGGTAACCGTTAAATCGGGGTTATCTGTGTGTGACATGAGGTCTAATATAGTGTTGGTGTAGGCTCAGTGCGGCAGTTCAAGGGTGGTGCGGCAGCTTTGCCTGGCGCTTGCTTGGGAGGCAGCAGTCAATCAGGCCCCAGGTCCGTTTAATCCACTGCGGTAGTGCACTTTCCAAGTAGGACGCCGTACACTTCAATGCCCCCTGCAGCAGTGACCCCTGGTACATAAATCCCGATGGTGGTCACTAACTGTCAGGATCCTTACTGAACCACAACCCGTCACAGGTCAAAAGTTGTAGTAGTGAATGTTAACTCGGGGCTGTCTGAGACGTGTGGGAGGGGTTGTGTAGACGCGACTCGCAATCATTTCACGCAATGAGAGTAAGCATCAGAGGCCCGCGAGATGAATTTATTATTCCGAGATAAACAGTGAAAACCGGGGATTTGATATGAAATGTTTATCGAGGCGATTTTTAAATGATTCTATTGTATTTGAGTTTACTACGTCTGAGGGCAGCCCATTCCATACGTTTACAGCACGGTTTGTGAAGAAGTACTTTGCCTCGTTCGTTACAAACCGTTTCCTGCTTATTTTAAATCCGTTGTTTCTAGTTGAACTTGACCGGTCTAGCGTGAAAAGAGATTCTGGGATTACGTTCGTAAATCCTTTGAAGATTTTAAAGACTTCGATGAGGTCACCTCTTATCCTTCGTTTTGTTAATGGGAATAAGTTAAGTTCTTTGAACCGATTTTCGTACGATTTGTTACCCAATCTAGGTATCATTTTGGTTACTCTGCGCTGTGTTTTTTCTAGTTTATCTATGTCCTTATTATAATAAGGTGACCAGAACTGCACACAGTATTCTAGATGGGGGCGAACAAGCGAGTTAAAAAGAGTGAGTATAACTTTTTCAGATTTGAAACTGAAAGTTCGTCCAATAAAGGCAATCAATTTATTTGCAGTTTTTACTACCTCTATAATTTGGTTATTCGGTTTGAGATCTTTCGAGATTATAACGCCTAAATCTTTTTCTTTATCAACACTGGTTAGTTGGAAATCGTTCATCACGTAACTTTCATGAGGGTTGTTATTACCAATATGTAATACATGACATTTGTCAAGGTTGAAATTCATTTGCCATGTTTTTTTACCATTCTGTTAGCGTGTTTAAGTCATTTTGTATGAGTTGGCGTTGAGATTATGTAGAGGCTATGTTTGTGATTTTCGTGTCATCAGCAAATTTCGATATCCTGCATGTGATTCCCTCGTCAATGTCATTTCTATATATTAAGAACAGGATAGGTCCGAGAACTGATCCTTGAGGAACGCCACTAATAACACTGGTCCAGTCAGAAGAGTTTCCATTTATAACCACCCTTTGTCTACAATTTCACAGACAGTTTTCTATCCAATTCGAAAGATAGCCTGTTATACCATGATCTTTTACTTTGCTAATGAGACGCTTATGAGGAACTTTGTCGAACGCTTTTTGAAAATCGAGGTAAACAACGTCTACTGTCCTCGTGTTGCCGTATATTTTGAATACACTATTGTAAAAATCAAGTAAGTTTGAGAGGCATGAGCGTTTATTTCTGAATCCATGTTGCGAATCCTTAATTATGTCATTTTCTTCTAAGAACTTAACGATTTTGTCTCTTATGATGGATTCCATTAATTTTCCAGCAACTGATGTTAAACTGATTGGGCGATAGTTTCCGGGCTGCGACTTGCTTCCTATTTTAAATATGGATGTGACATTTGCTAGTTTCCATTCGCACGGTATATTTCCGGTGAGTTAAGACTTATAAAATAAGATGGAAAGTGGTTTTACTATTTCGCTCTTTGCTTCTTTTAATATGCGTTGCGAAATTTTGTCAGGACCAGGACTTTTGTTAATGTTCATGTTATTTATCGCGAGCAAAATTTCCCATTCCCGAAAAGTTAATGAGCTGAGGCAAGTACCTTTATACTGGGTTTTCGGGATGGGTTGATTTTGCATGGTGTTTTCTACTGTGAAGACTGATGCAAAAAAGTTATTTAGAGTATCTGCCATAGTCACTTCATTTTCTGTGCGTTCGCCATTTACCATTTCCAACGACCCTATGGTTGACGTCATTACTTTTTTCTTTTTAACATAGCAGTAGAATTCTTTAGGGTTTGATTTGCTCATTTCGGCAATACTTACTTCAAATTTTTTCTTGCTCTGCTTAACCCTTTCACGCACAGTGACGCGATCGCGTCAAAACGGGCCCGTCTGCAATCTGAGTTTTTGACGCGAATGACGTCAAAAAACAGTTAAAAACTCGCCAAAAATAAAGTATTTATCAGAATTGCGTCAAAATTTTCTGCATCTAAGATCCAACCTAGACCTATAAAATAAACTAATTGTCAACTCTTTCGTGTGAGTGGATGTGAAATGATAAGGGTTTGTGTGTCAGTTTCCACTCAGCAGGCAGCCTGTGCGCGCGTATTGTCGTCCCTTTAAAACGTGTCCCGAGCTGGCCATAATGGCCATATGAAAATTATAATGGTAGCGTTGGAATCCTCATAAAAATCCACTTTTATTGGCATATAAACCATAAAAAGTTGACACAGGAAGTTTCGAGCTACGAAGTGGTGAACGTAAGTATTTCTTATTTCTCTTTACTCAATATTTTTTCGGAGTCGGCAAATTCCGCTATTTATTTGCATTTCTTGTTATTTTTTTCTTTCATAAGGCAGAATACTCTCTTGCAAAACCAATGATATATAATAATGCCAGGAAAAAAGAATACACGTTGGTGAAATTGATAACATTAAAAAATTATTCGCCGCACAGTCTGGCCATTTCGCGGGGCCCCTTGGGGAGCAAAAGACGGATGTTGCAGGGGCCCCAAAAAATTATTAAAATTTTTCGGCGTAAAAGGGGGTTAAAAAGTTTTTTCGTATTTCGTAAATTCGTCTTTTTTTGGGTTTTTTCGTCTTCTTTGTTTTCCTTTTGGGTTTTTTTCTATGCAGTTTTTAGCTGCGGGGCTGTTTTATTTCGCGGGGTCACTTTTTTG
>JACEEZ010009781.1:0-2500 GCA_016584305.1 Chionoecetes opilio | reverse complement strand
GTTTTGGCTCAGCAAACCGCAAATTATAGTTTTATTTTACTAACCTAACTAACTTGCATTACCCCTACTACCGCAAGATGACCAGTAATCCTCCTTCATGTGATGTAGTAGGTATTCACTGTGTTTGTGAATATGTAAGTTGTAGTTTATAAGGAAAAAGTGGATAGACAGAGCAAAGTGGCCCGTGACACCAGACAAGTGATGACTTCTGGGATCGGCATTCCTTATAGGGAGCTTAAATGAACCTGCAATGACATGTAAAGCTAGACAGATAGACGAACTCATAGAGGAACAGGTAGAAATGTATGGCTTTCTTTCCCCACATAAGCAAAACATACACCCTTCGTCACTCTACTCACCACTACAACCTTTACTAACCATACATTTCTACATGTTCCTCTATGAGTTCGTCTATCTGTCTAGCTGTACATGTCATTGCAGGTTCATTTAAGCTCCCTATAAGGAATGCCGATCCCAGAAGTCATCACTTGTCTGGTGTCACGGGCCACTTTGCTCTGTCTATCCACTTTTTCCTTATAAACTACAACTTACATATTCACAAACACAGTGAATACCTACTACATCACTTGAAGGAGGATTACTGGTCATCTTGCGGTAGTAGGGGTAATGCAAGTTGGTGTATTAGTAGGTAGTACATAATAGTAGCGGCCGCTTGACAGCTGTTTTGCTCTGTTGTCTAAGCTAGTGACGTCACATCATGGCGCCAGTCGTTTTAGAGCGTATACATTTTCCTGCACTTAAATTGGCTGTATCATCAAAAATACTGTTCACATAGAAAAATCAACATCACTGCCCAACTATATGAGGCTTGAAGATGTCAAATCAATCCTTACCTCAAGTAGAGTAAATTGGTCCATTCCCGCCAGGCGCCAAGTCAGTGTGTATTGGTGCTTGGCCACGACAGGTCTGGCACCCTTGTCCCTCCTAGGATTAAAGCAAGTTAAGTCACCTCAGCGTATCCTTTCACCTGCTGGAAGGAGACATTGAACGTCCAGGAAGGACCCAGCACACCTGGTGGCAGCGGTTACAAGACCCCAAGTCTCCGAAAAGCCTCTACAGGAAGAAATATCGCAGGACTAAAAAGCCGGATGGCGGGAGTCCATGCCGCTCGTGGCGGGGCCGAGCCGCATTGTTCCTCACTTTTTGAAAGGCTGCTAGTGCCTAAAGTGTTGGTGTGGCTTATTTAGAGACAGTGTGCAGTACTTCCAGTTTGTTTTCTGCCTTGTTTAAGCTGTCTTCTACCCTGTTTGGACTGTAAAAGGACTTTACGTCGACGTCAGGCAGTGATTTGAGAAATGGCGGTGTTGTGAGGTGTGTTTGTGAGCCGCTGAGTGTTTCGCTTCGCTTATCTGCACGACTTCAGAGGATTACTACGCTTTGCTGTCTCTACACGTCTTCAAGTGGGTTTATTCCTCTACCTTATCTTCACGACTCTAGGGGATAATATTCTACGTTATCTTCAAGTGCACCAGCAAGGATACAGGCATTCCACAGGACGTCTCGTGGGAGGGGTCCATACAATAACCGGAACGGTCCGGAACGGAGATTATGTCCGGAACGGAGTTTGTATTAAGACAATTTGGCATTTATTGGGACATTGAATGAAGTTATTAAAAGAATAACAATGTTTTATTTGACATTAAACGATACATTCTGGAAAATATATATTTTTTCGGCTCGAAAAGATAAATCTCCGATCATGCAATGCATTGTCATTGTAATGCACGGTTCATTCGCCAGGTGTTGTTTACGATTGCGACGAGACAGGTTGGACATGTTTTATCAGAGACTGATTACTTTTTCAGAAATCGCCTAGTTTATATAACCTTAATTGCAAATTAACATTTATAGATTGTGCTGACATCAGAGATTGACTAGTGATTGACTAGCACGCTTCATTAGTTCGGAGGGACAAATCAAAAGAGACGTCATCAACGAACAGTTTAAAATATAAATATACCCTTATAGACCCTTCTAAACCCACCCTCCAGCCCGTTTTGGAACTCCGTTCCGGAAAATAATCTCCGTTCCGGACCGTTCTGGACCGTTCCGGTTATTGTATGGTACCGCTCGTGGGAGTGTCGACCGGACACTTATACACTGCAGCAAGTTCTTCAGGATTCCTCATTCCTCAGTGTACTTCACTGCCAGATAAGTACCTTCGCTACTGTGAGTACTGTACCCAGTTTATTAGGCAGTAGGAAGTGTTAGAAGTGGCCAGTGTACATTTTTCTTTCCATTGTGATCCGGGGAAGGAGCGCGTTTCGTGCCTACATGTAGTGACGTCAGAGTCACTTTGTGTCTGATTCGTTGCTTCAGTGATGTCAAGGGTTATTGTGAGTGTGAGTGGCTAAGAAAATACGTCACAGATTTCTTGGAGTATCATTGGCTCCGGCATCAATGTGCTTCGCGGGCTTTCAAGGCATCGCGCCCTGAGTGATCGAGCGGTGCTTTCAGCAGGCACGGTGGTGAGTGCGAG
>JACEEZ010009780.1:227500-233341 GCA_016584305.1 Chionoecetes opilio | reverse complement strand
GAAGGGTGGTGGTGGGGTATGGTGGTGGTGGTGTAGAAGTGGTGGTGTGGTGCTCTTTTCTCTTCTTTTGAGTTTCAAAAATGTGTCAATAATATTTTCAGTTTTCAAAAGATAAAACTAAAGTATTTGAAACGACTAAAAATCCCCTTCTTCATTTTGGTTTCAACGTTTTTATTCCGGAAGTTTAAAATCTTCTCTCTCTCTCTCCTCTCCTCTCTCTTCCTCTCTCTCTCTCTCTCTCTCTCCCCCTTTCTCCCTCTTCTCTCTCTCTCTCCTCTCTCTCTCTCTCTCTCTCTCTCTTCTCCCCCTCTCTCCCCTTTCTCTCTCTCTCTCTCTCCTCCTCTCTCTCTCTCTCTCTCTCTCTCCTCTCTCCTCTTTTTTTTTTTTTTTTTTTTTTCTTTCTTTTTAAAACATCATATAACAAAACCCCAAAGGTTCACTGCGTGTCAAAACCTATCTTAAGGGAAATTTACACATAAAATAAAGCCTAAAAACTAAAAACTAACATTATATACATAAATGCATCATTAAGTGTTTTTTGAGGCACTGTTGCTGTCACTATGTCACAGTATCACTAGCCCAGGGGGGTGGGTTTCAACATCCCCCCCGTTTGGGCCCCCGATTTTACACTGTGTGTGTTCATCTCTGGATGTGAGGGACAGCGGCCGTGAAAATTTTCCACACCCGGGAGAGCACCCCAAAGGTCGTTGGTGCTGGCGGCACGGGAACCGCACTTCCACTGCTCACCACGGTAAGAAACCGTTCTCGGCTTCGCGGGGCGACTTCGGGGTTTCCCGAAACCCCGCCAGGTGTGGCACTCCCTCACCTGTCCTTGGGGAAATACCAACGCCGCGCACCCTGGGGTTTTCCCATGGTGAGAGGACTCCCCGGGTCAAACTGGGCGGTGGGTCTGGGGGGTCTGGGGGGCTGAGCATCCACCATCGCAGGCTCGACGCTGGATGCTGCCAGCCCCCGGGGGTGCGAGGCTGCACACGACATCCAGGAGTGGGGGCTACTCTAAGAAAGGGCCGATCGGGGCCTTGTAGCAAGAGCTTCCCTCCCCTGTCGAAAAGCGGCTACCCTTCGCAGGGAGAACCCTGTGAACCTTTTTTGCAATGTTTTTGTTTGGGGGCCGTAAAACCCTTAACTCTCGTCCACCTTACCCCCAAACCTTGACGGCTTTCCTGGAGTGGAGGGGAACGCCACCAACCGCACCCCCCCTTCCACGCTGGCCCGGCACGGGTACCGAAAAACCACCTTTGCCTTGTCTTTTCCGGGCAAAGTTCACCTGCCAACGGGACCCCACTCCTGTAAAACATCACGCTGTTTTGACCTCATCAGCACACGCCCACTGGCAGTCGCGGGTAGGAGCAGAAAGGTACAGTAACAGCTAAGCCGAACTGCTGGCAGCTGCTGGAAAAGATCGTCCCGTAGATTTTTTCCAGGACGGGCCCCAGCCAGACCCTGTGGGACTGATGCTTCCACTGGCGGGGCTCAGAGGCCTGCCCGTTAACGACGCCCTGGAGAGTTCTTCCCTCCGTATTCCCCCAGGAGCACAGGAGGTCACCCGGGATCCTTTTGCTCGGAGTTTTTCGAAAAGGGCCTCCGTGCCACACCCTGTCAAAGGCCCCGCTATGTAAAGGGCCACCAGACAGTGTCCTGCCGTCATCCGGGTCCGGGGCCAGTTTCGGGTTATGAGCTCACAGGTAGGGGTGGACCTTCAGGTCTAAACCCCAAAAACTGTTGGCCCGGGAGGAAATTTGTGCTGGGGTGACACAGATTACCTCTGCCCACGCCCCCCCCTCTCAAACACTTTCCCCCACAGACAGCAAGGAATGGGCCTGTAGTTTTTGGGGGTCAAAATGGAACTCCTCTTGTGAACGGGAACCACTCGAGCCCCCTTCCCGCTGAAGGCCAGAGTTTTCCTACGGCCATAAAGACTTGGTGAAGGGACAGACACTCCCGGGCGCACTGTTTAACAAATGGGGGCTACTCATCAGGGCAGGGGGTTTTTTTGGGTGTCAGCCCTCCAGAATTTGCTCGCCTGGCCGGCGTCACCTCCACCTTGTGGACTGCCCTCTTCAACTGCTGCTCCAAGAGGCGGGGCTGCCGGGGGCCTCCACCTTCATCTTTGCAGAAAAGAGATTAGCCACACTGAGCCTTCTCCTTGCTGCTGACCCCGCTGTTCTGCCCTGCTTGTGAGGGGGGGAATTGAATCTTGGCGCTGTTCCCTTTTTTTTTTCCTACCGGGCCCCCAAAGTTTTGTTTCCCAGCCTGAGCCTGTTTTGCGGCGCAAGCTCCTCCCAGTTTTTATGGCCCATTTCAAACCCCCACCACCCTCCTCGGCCGCCCTGCGGGTCCTTGTTGCGCCGTGTCGGGTTCCGTTTAAAGGGGAAAGCCCGCTGATATTGGGCCTGGGCAGCAACACGGCAACGGTAGCCAAACCAGGGCTGACCGTGGCTTGGTGGTGTAGTCGCGGTGGGACATGGCGTTCTAAAGGAAAAGGAGGTGGAAGAAAGGGGCTCGCACATTTTTTCCGCCCCGTCCGCAGCAAAGTACCCCGCCGTGTGACTCAGGTCACGGCGCAGGAGGCCCAGTCCGCTTTTTTCCCACACCAGACATACGGAGGTGGTCTCGTCCCGACCCACGCCTTATCTATCTGTGTTAAGACACGTGGGGTCGGGGCTGCCCCAATCCTAGCGGGTGACAGCAGGAGTGTCCCCCTGGAGGTAAAGATGACGGGGTCCGTGCCCCCCCCCCGCTCGGTGGGGGGAAGGTCACGTGGTCCGTCAACCCCGCACAGTGGGGAGGCTCCATGGGCATGCTGTTCCGGTGGGGGTTGGTTGCCCCCCACCAGACTCCCCTGCAGCGGTGCTCCAACATCAGGTCCCGGGGCCCCCAGTGAGGTACTGGACGAGGGGGTCCCTGCGGGGCCCGGGCGATACATGGCGCACAGCAGGATGGCTGTCGATCAGCCACATCCCGGAAGAACATCCCTCCATATGGGGGGCGGGCACATCGAGGTGTGGGCTTTCACTCCTTCCTTGGCAACAGCCCCACCACCACCTCTCGCTCAGGCGGGGCCCTCCTGTTCCCTTTTGGGGTAGCCACTATCTTGCCGAACGGGGCTTTAAACTCTTTTTTGAAAAAGGTCTCCGTCACCACAACTACGTCAGCATATGTCGTAGTACACAGTTTGGGGGCAGGTCTCCGATGTTCGTTCGGAGACCACGGACTTGGCGGAGATAATCTTTAATGTAGGCTTGGACCTTCTGGCCCTACCCTGATGGATGGGGGGGACGTCCCCGGGCCTGGTGTCCGGGGGGATAGAATTTTAAAAGGGGCCCGGGTGAGGGTATCGATGGGGGGGGGGGCTCCACTGCCGCCCTGGCTATGACCCCCGTCACCAGGCGCAAGAGGGGCTGGGCTGTGGTGGGTGCTGGGGCGGGCTTGGCTGAGGTGGTAGTGCGGGGGGGAGGGCTGCCATACCTTCCCTCCCCAAAAATTTGCCTGCCATGCTCCTGGCGCTGGTCGGGGGTTTCGGGCGTTGCAGATCCAGCTGTGTGCCCTTTGTGCCTAATTGCCACTTTTTCTGGGGCTTGTCTCCCGGGCTGTTGGCGCCTTGGGGTCCTGGGGCGCCTATCCTCGCTCACTTCTCCGACCTCACACTTCCTTTTTTTCCCCTTTTTTTTTTTTTTTCCACCGGCAGCGGTGGGCCCGGGGGGGCGGAGGTGGTGTTCGCGCGGGCTAGTACCTCGGGCCTGTCTGGCACCATACGCGCCCCCGGCGGCGCTGGTTGCGTCAGCGTCACCTTTGAGGGGGTGGGCGCAGTGGAGCAAATTTTATTGGGGGTGCGGTGGGGGGTCGGTCCCCTGCTGTTTGGGGGGAGCAGAGGTGGAGGGGGTCAGGGGCGGGGGGCAGTCCCCGCTGTTGTGGGGGGAGCAGTGGGGGGGGGTGTGCAGGTGAGGGGGCATCGCTGCTTAGCGGTGGGGCGACGGTGGTGGCGGGGGGATCTTCAGGGAGGTCGGGATGGGGGTCAGGCCTTGCCTGAACCTTAGCTTCCTTGGTCTCCCGAACTCCACCACTTCCTCCAGGACCGATCCTTGGCAACTTCCTCCCCGTGTCACAATGGTTTTTTGGAAAGCACTGACAGCTTGGGACAAATTTTTATATCTGCCTGCGCTGCTTGGAGGCTTTTAGTCTGTCAGCAGTCTGAGGCTGAGGCAAAAAACCTCCTGTTTTGTATCATCACTCCCGGTCTTCCTCGATGACCCGATAATGGCGTTTGACCCGGGAAACTTCCCCCCGTGAGCTTTTGCGAGGGGAAAGAGCTGTGCTCCTTCCAGGGCCCTTCCCGGGAAAAACCCTCCCCACTCTCTTAGCGACGAGTCGTAGCTGTTGGGAGGGTGTGTCGCCTCCTCGCTAAAAAGGGTCACGGATCTCTATGTTGGCCTGGGCACGTACTGCTCCCTGTGTCACCTTGTTACTGTGTTTTTTATTCGACAACTATTGACAAATTAGGCAGCTTTCGTCCTCACCTAACGTATATTTTTTTTAAGGCTCTTTACCGCAAAAAGCACACCACTTTTTTTGGGTGTACCAGGGAGGGGCCTCCCGGGGATAAGGGGTGGCGGTGGTAGACATGGGGGAGGATGGAGGCAGGTAGAGGGAGTGTACCAGACGGTGGTCTCCCTAGGGAATTAAGGACAAGCGGGGGGCTGGTGACGACCTTCAAAAAATATTTACACACGTCTTAAAGAAAACCCGGCACGGTCACTAGTCACTGCACTGTATGCCACTTCACTTTACTTCACTTCACTCCCGTCTCACGTTCATGTCCCGGGCGTAGTAAATAGAGAGAAAACTCGAAAAAACAATAAACGATTTTTTTTGGGGAGAGGCTTATTTGGGGAACCCGGGGGTGGAGGTCGGAGGGGGGGGGCTGTGGGCCCCCACGAGGCAGCCTAGGTCCGCTGCTGGCGCTCACTTCACCACTTTACCCAAATTTTAGGTCTTTCAAAAACCCACCTATTTTTCTGTTTTCTAAAAACTTTCTTGACACTTTTGTCCCCTAGCACACTTCACGTGCACCAACCACTGGACGACAGTAATTTGACCTTCAAAGACGGCCCCACAGAACGCTTGTCTCTCTTTCTCTCCTCCCCCTCTCTCCCTCTCTTCTCGCCCTCGCTCGCTCTCCTCTCTCCCCCCTCGCTCGCCGCTCTCTCTCTCTCTCTCTCTCTCTCTCTCTCCTCTCTCTCTCTCTCTCTCTCTCTCCTCTCCTCCTCTTCTTCCTCCCCCTCTTTTCCCCTCTCTCTCCTCTCTCTCTCTCTCTCTCTTTTCTCTCTCTCTCTCTCTCTCTCTCTCTCTCTCTTCTCTCTCTCTCTCTCTCTCTCTCTCTCTCTCTCTCTCTCTCTCTCTCTCTCTCTCTCTCTCTCTCTCTCTTTTCTTTCGCTAAATAGACCACCTGCTCCTTGGATTAACAAGGAAATGAAAGATAACATGAATTTCAGAGATAGTTTACAAGGCAATTTTGAAATTAGATAGCCCAAACGTACAACTTTACAACAAATATAAAGAAGAAAAGAAACGCGTTAAGGACAAGCTTCATGAGGCAAAAAAGCATACTACCACAATAAGTTCCATCAAAGTAAAGGAAACTCAGCACAGATGTGGAATAATATCAGAGGTATCGTACCTAACAATAAATCACACAACATAATCACTAACGATGATGTTAATGACAAGGCGGAGGAATTTAAAAATTTTTTTGCTAACGTAGGAAGAAAAATTTTTTGAGAAGTGCAAAAATTATTTTACTAACAATGATACTAACCCCAG
>JACEEZ010009780.1:172500-220000 GCA_016584305.1 Chionoecetes opilio | reverse complement strand
GGGTAAATCTGTCGTCACTCAGCGACAACCTACTCCTCTGGACCAACAGTTTTGGTTCAACCTGGACGGTCCGACCTCTGACCGTGCTGATGCTTCTAACCCGAAACTGGCAGGACGCCCTGGATGACGGCCAGGACACTATCGTGGTGGCCTTGACATAGCGGGTGCGTTGACAGGGGGTGGAACGGAGGCCTTCTCGAAAAACTCGAGCAAAAGGCATCCAGGGGACCTCCTGCTGC
This sequence comes from Chionoecetes opilio, assembly GCA_016584305.1. Taxonomy (NCBI): domain Eukaryota; kingdom Metazoa; phylum Arthropoda; class Malacostraca; order Decapoda; family Majidae; genus Chionoecetes; species Chionoecetes opilio. The sequence continues at coordinate 219,761 of JACEEZ010009780.1, read as the reverse complement.
TCTGGGGGACTACCTGCATGGGAAGAACCATCCAGGCGTCGTTAACGGGCAGCCTCTGAGTCCCTGCCAGTGGATGGAAGCCATCAGTCCCACAGGGCTCTGTGCTGGGGCCAGTCCTGTGGAACATCTACGGGGGACGATCTTTCTCCAGCAGCTGCCAGCAGTCTCGGCTTACGTGTGGACTGTAATCTCTCACTGCTCCTTACCCGCGACATGACCAGTGGGCGTGCGTGATGAGGTCAATCAGCAGCTGAGTGTTATAATGAGTGGGTACACGTTGGCAGGTTGAACTTTGCTCCGGAGAAGACACAGGAATGGTGGTTTCCGGTCCCCGCTGCTTCGGGCCAGCAGTGGAAGGGAGGATTGCGGTTTGGTGGCGTCCTCTCTCCAACTCCAGGAAGCCGTTCAAGGTTCGGGAGTAAGGTGGACCGAGAGGAGAGTAAGGTTGACGCCACATCAAAACACATGCAAAAAGGCTCTCCACAGGGTCTCTGACCCTGCGATAGGGTAGCCAGCTTCCTCGACAGGGGAGCGAAGCTCTTGCTCTATTAAGGCCCAGATACGGCCTTAATTAGAGTAACGCCGCCCTCTCCTGGATGTCGTGTGAGACCTCGCACACTCGGAGTGCTGGACAGCACTCCAGCGTCGAGCCCTGCGGAATGGTGGATGCTGAGACCCCCAGACCCCCAGGAACCCCACCAGGCCCTGTTCGAGCCGGTGATTCCTCTCGATCACTGGAACACCGAAGGAATGTCTCCGGCGGCTTGTGGTATTCCCACAAGACACAGGTGCAGGAGGTGCTCACACCCTGGCTGGGTTACGACACCGCCTCCGAGAGTCGCACGCGGAGCACGAGAACGGTGGTTACCAGTGGTGATGCCAGTGGAGGTGCCGCGTTCCCGTGCCAGCCAGCACCAACGCAACTTTTTGTGCCGCGTCTCAGGATGTGTGGAACATTTGTCACGGCCGCGGTCCCTCACATGCCAGGAGATGAACACACAAGTGTAAAAGTCGGCGGGCCAATCGGGGTGGAAAACTGTTGAAGCCCACCCCGCTGAGGCTATGATTTCTGTGACATAGTGACGCAACAGTGCCTCAACAAAACTTTTAGTGTGCATAAAAGTATATAATGTTAGTTTTTTGGGTTTTTTTTTATGTGAAATTGCCCTTAAGAAGGTAGCAACACAGGCACCTTTGGGCTTTTGTTAATGTATGTTTAAAAAAAAAAAAAAAAAAAAAAAAAAAAAAAAGGGGAAAAAGAAGAGAGAAGAGGGGAAGGAGAGGGGGGGGGGGGGGATAGAGAGGAAAGAGAGAGGGGAAGGGGGAGACGAGAAAGGGAGAGAGAGAGGGGGAGAGAGAGAGAGAGAGAATTTTGAGACAAAAAAAACAAACAGACAGATAAACAGAAGGGTAAAAACAAAACAGACAGAAGAAAAACAAAAAAACAACACACACAACACAGGACACACAAAAATAGACAGTAGGACAGGCAAAATCCCAGGGCTAGACACACATGTCAAATCATCCTCAGACGGGGGAAAGAAAAAAAAGGAAAGGAGTAAAAACGTAATTTAGGCGTGATAAGAGACAAAAGGCGACATACAAAACCTTCCCCCCCCTTCATTTTTAGCCCAACCCAGTCTAGCCCAAACCAGCCCAACCCGTTAAACCAAACCACCCAAACCCCAACCCAGCCCAAAATAGCTCAAAATAGTCTAGCCCCAAAACCCGCCCAACCCAACCAGCCCCAAACCCGCCAACCCAGTTAGCCCCAAAACCGCCCAACCAGGGCTAGCCAAACCAGCTAAACCCCGTCTAGCCCAAAAAAAGCCCAACCCCCTCAGCCCCAAACCCGCCCAACCCAACCCAACTAGCCCAGTCCTCCGGAGTTTTTTAGGCCGGGGGGGAAAAAGATAGGATTTTCGTATATAGGGGGAAAAAAACAGTAACAAAAAAAAGACGTGCTTAGTGTGTATGTGCCCCGAAGGAGAAAAAGCTGTGTGTGTGGGTGTGTATTTGTTGTTTTTACCCAGTTGGGTTTTACAGGGTCTGAACTAACTCTGTCTTGTGGGACTTGTGTGGGGGTGTGTCTGTGTGTGTGTGTTTTGGGGTGTGTTTTTGTGTGTGTGTTGTGTGTGTGTGTGTGTGTGTGGTTTGGGGTGTGTGGTTTTGTGTGATGTGTGTGTGTGGGTATTACTAGTTTTGTTTTTAAGGGTTGAGCTACACTTGTCTCTTGTGTGTGGTGTGGTGTTGTGTTGGTGTGTGTTTTGGGGGGTGTTGGTGGGGTGGTTGTGTTGTGTTTTGGTGGGTGTGGTTGTGTGTGGGTGGGTTTTGTGGTGGTGTGGTATGGGTGGGGGTGGGTGTGTGGGTGTGTGTGTTGGGAGGGATGCTGAAAACCAAAATGGAAAAAAATGAAATAACAAAAACTTTGCCTCAATATTAATTTTTTGGGGCTGTTTTTGGGGAACAAAAATTTGATGAATGAAATTGCGTGTGATATTATATTTTTTCATGTGTAGAGGCATCATAGAAATCCCGTCGCTGTTCTAGGCCCCCGCAAATCAAGATATAGTAACGTCACGATTTATAAAATGTTTAAACTAGAAAACACACTGTCTGTCTATCCTCCCCAAAATACAATATCATTTCATTTTTACATCGAAGAAAAATAACATTGACGAAAAGGTTTTGAATTGAATAACTGCAAAGGGGGAAAAAAAGAAAAAACAGAAAGAAAGATTTAGAGAATAGTGAAAAGAATCCCCAGTAAAAGTGAGTAAAAGAAAAAAAGATAAGATTTATTAAAAAAAAGTAGTGTATGCGTGTAATCTAAAAACTATTTAAACCCCGTACAAGGATAATTGGTGTGTGGTTTTCATAAATTGTTTCGTTTTAAATCTGTTTCGGGGCCCCCAGGCCAAACCGTTTTAGTTTTACCAGTCTGCTATGATTAAGGCAGTGAAATAAAAGGGGAAAAAAACGGTTGTCTTCATCGGTGGTTACCACTACAAGCTATCTAGGCCCCTTCACAGTCACCAGTGATGAAGCCCGAAGACTCTGCCGCCCCTGTAGAGGCCTGGCGATGGACCTCCGCTTGATACCAGAGTTCGAAGAGCGTACATGCAGTGGGAGAATGGCTGGAGAAGCTGGAGCTGGTGTGCCGGCTGCGAGGGATTACTGAGCTACACCCGTCGTACCTCTTCGACTCACTGCAGGCGCATTCTCCGTCTACCAGCAACTCAACAGCGCAGACAAAACGACTTCAGCAAGATAAAAGCTGCGCTAAATCTCCGCCTTCGCCGCGGATAAGTTTGTCGCCTACGGAGCAGTTTGCCCCTCGCCGGCTTCAGGATGGTGAGTCAGTGACGTGTATTTGGGCCCCGACCTGCGCCGCCTGGCTGCCCTTTTTGGAGGAATACCTAAACAAGACCTGATCTGTGCTTTTGTGGCTGGTCTTCCTAGTTCAGTCAGCCACATCCTGAGTGCCGGTTCACCCCTAGAAGACCTGGATGTCCACTCAGGTTTTGAGGGGGGGCACGTGCCGTCCTGGTAAAAAGGGGGTCGCTGGCGCCGGGGCGCACAACACCCCCTGGATGGCTATGGGCCATCGCACAGGACAACTCCGGCGTCGACTAGTGTGGTGTGTCATGTGTGTAACCAACCGAATCACTACGCCGTGACTGTCTGGCCGGGCGCGGCAGGCGCCGTGGAAGCCGCAGCAACGGGGCCGTTGTTTTCAGCTGTAGGCAGCTCGGCCACATTGCTTCATCGTGCCCGGGAAACGGCTCGGGAGAGGTAGCACTGGCGCCAGCTTCCTCTCCGGACTGCCCTGTAACGAGCCCCCTGCCGACGGTTCGGTTGTTTGTTGATGGAGTAAAGTGGTGACGCCCTTTGTCGACCCCGGCAGCACGAGGTGCATCGTGTACGCCCCCATGTGCTCTCGTTGGAAGAAAGTGAACTTTAAGCATGACTACGATGAGCGGTGAGCGTTGTGAGTGTATGGGAATGGGTGAGGTGCATGTCCAACTGCCTCGGGACCGTCAGTGACAATGAATGCGCTTGTGATGCGAACCAGGCCGCTTGGTTTTGACTTTGTTATGGGTATGAATGGTATAAATGCCTTGCGTGGTTGTGACAGTGCGCTCGTTGGACGACGTAAGTTTGGTATCGAGGAATCCGAGGTCGTGACAGGGCGGAACTGCCTTACAGAGAGACGTTGATGAAAAGGACTTTGGAGTTGACATATGACGTGAAAGCCCACACGTGGACTGTGTCATGGAAGTGGAGCAGTGGCAGGGGGCCACCGCAAACTGCAGAATACAGTTTCAGAGTATCGCGTGCCTCAAGCGGCCCGGCAGGAATACGAGAATGAACTGTGTCAATGGATCAAGGATGGTTGGCTGGTTCCGTACAGTAAGGTTGTTCAGGGGCCCAGTGAGAGGAACTATTCCCCTGATGGCTGTTGTGAAACGTAATAAAAAAAAATACGCCCAGTGATGGACTTTCGTAAAACTTAACTCTTATCTTGATGGCACACCGCCGATGCGGACGTCTGCGCGGAAAAAAATTAGCGAGTGGCGCAGGGGGGGGTCAGAGTCGCTCTCCTGGATTTGCGTAAAGCCTACCTGCAAATCCATGTCCACAGTCGCTGGGGTTTCATACCAGACGGTGGTGTTTCGAGGAATGCGGTACTGCCTGACAAGTTGGGCTTTGGGCTGAACATCGCACCTCTCGTCCTGAAAAAGTTTTTGAGGCACTGTGCTGAGCTGGGACGAGAAAATTTTAATTCCGCCGCCTCACCGTATCGGACGACATACTAGGGGACAAAAGTGTGGCCTCTGCAGCGGAATTTTGAGAATCACCAAAGCCGACACGGCTGATCGCAAGCCTGCCAAGCGTGTGCACGAAGGAGCTCGAGTGCTTGGCATGAGAGTTTGGGGGGAGCCCCGAGGCCTCTTTTGGAAGCGGGACAACAACATCGCAGAATGCCTGAGAAAACGACGAGGTGGACGGTGTTCTCTCTGTGCGGGCAATTTACAAGTCACTGCCTGTGTGCGGCTGGCTGAGAGTGGCAGCGTCATACCTGAAAAGGGTGTGCCAATGCGGCCACCACTTCCTGGGAAGATGAGGTCACCGACTCAAAGCTTTCGCTTTATGATCGAGGAAAACATTTTAGGGAGGTGAAGAGACAAGATCCGGGCCCCAGGACGGTTTGGGGTGTGAAGGGTGATGAAAATTCGTTGTGGGTAGATGCAAGTTCTCTCGCGCTGGGAGCAGTCTAGAGGTGAAAGGCGACGTTATAGAAGACGCATGCTGGTTTTCGACGGGATGAGTGCTCTCACATAAACCTTGCTGAGCTGGATGCAGTCATCAAGGGGCTGAATCTCGCCATCGCTTGGAAATGAGTAAGTTAACCATTATGACAGACCCAGGACGTGTATTATTGGGTGAAGGACACTTTGTCAAAGAAAGCACGAGTGAAGACCAAGGCCTCAAGCGAGATGCTGATCCGCAGGCGTTTAGAGACGCTGCGGGCCATCGTTGAAGAAATATGGCCTAAGTTTAGATATAAGGTTCGGTGTCTTCCGCCGAGAACAAAGCTGCCGCACTCACTCGGGTGCCGAAGAGGTGGCTTTTGGGCCCCGAGAGAGACCAGCTGGCATGTGGAGGTGCCGTCGCCATCACTGAGCAGGGACATCGCCAAGATCCACGTGACCAGCGGCATCCAGGTATCAAGCGTACGCTATATTTTGCAAAAGACTCTATCCCACAGTTCAACGGCAGCAGGTACGTGATGTTTTTCAAGTATGCCGTGAATGTCAGTCCATCGACCCGGCGCCCGAGACATGGCAAAAAGGGGAGTTGGGAGTCTCGGAAATTTGGGGCAGAGTCAGTTGGACATCTGTCATATCAATAATCAACATTACCTTACTCTTATAGATTGCGGCCCATCGCGTTACGCCATCTGGAGGGGCATCAGACGTCAAGACACCGCCAGCGTCACCCGAACAGTGGAGTCTGTGTTTTTGAGCGAGGAGGGGCCCAAGGAGCTGCTAACTGACAACGCCACCAGCTTCCGCAGCTCCTGTTCGGCGAGTTCGCCAACGCTGGGGGATAGCAATCCGATACCGTTGTGCCCATGTCCCGTCAGGCAACGGTATATCAGAGCGATGCCATCGAACGGTGAAAAAACTGTACTGACGCGGAAAGGTTGTTCTGTGGCAGAGGGGGTTCACCGCTACAACGTGATGCCACGAAGGGAACGACGCTGCATCGCCCCTGCCAAAACCCGATATTTAGGTACGAGGTGAGGCTGCCCCGTCATCGACGAGGTGAGGCAGCAAAATCAGTCAGCGGACGACCAGCACCGCTATAGCGTCCGGGGATCGCGTGTTGGATCTGCCACCCCCGCAGGCGCTGCGACTCCAGGAGCCTCGAGGGCACGGGTGACGCGACTTGTATCGCACCAGAATGTCGAGGTTGACGGTATGCCTCGCCATGTGCGTGATCTTTCGGTTGGTCACTTCGCCATTGCCCACCCCGGGGGGTTTTTTAGCGTCAGAGCAGCCGGATGTGGTAGAGGAAGACGACGCCTTGTTGATCCAGGTGCCGGGCCCTGCGAGGGGCTCCGAGGAGAAGGCACAATCGAGGAGGGAGCAGATAGTCCAGAAAGATCGCAGCTGCGTCGGGGTTCCGGGAGCGCCGACCTACGCAAACTATGTCAATATAGTGATCTATAGGATCAGGGGGGAGTGTAGTGTATTTCGTGTAATCTAATAACTATTTAACCCCTGTACTTAAGGTAATTGTGTGTGTGAGTGTTTCATATATATTGTTTCGTTTCCAAATCTTGTTTCGGGGCCCCGAGGCCAACCTGTTGAGTTGACCAGTCTGCTATGATTAAGACATGCAAATAAAACGGGCAAAAGTAACGGTTGTCTTCATCGGCCTGAGTTACTACTACAAAAAACAAAAACCAAGAAAAGGAAAAGAGAATACGAGGAGGAAAGAGATAAAAAATGCACAGTAAAAGTAAGTAAAAATGGAGAAAAAAGGTACATAGTCATTGAGAGAAATAAAACCTTGAATAGTAAAAGAGAATCTGAGCTTAGTAAAGGGTGGGACGGTAGTGGTGGTGGTGGTGGGGGGAAGGTTTGGTGCAGGGAAGCGAGAATACAATAAATTAATGGAAACACGTCCTTTTTGCGAACACCAGATGCTGGAAAGGGAAGGAAGAAGGAAGAGGAAAGAAAGGAGGAGGAGGAGGAGGACGAGGGGAAGGAGACGGAGGAGGAGGAGGGAGGAGAGGAAGAAGGAGTAGTAGTTTGTAGGAGTAGGAGTAGTAAGACCACCACTCTTCAAGCTCCCAATATGGTAACAGTCGCGCCATGATTATTTACTGCACCTGGTGACATATATCTTTGACGTTAATGTTGTTGTAATATATGTTGTCTTTGTGGTACAGAGAGTTTCGTCCAGGCGCAGTTTGCTCTTCCCTTTCTCTAGCAGATAATATCCCCGTGATGTAATCGAAATATCAGTGTTTTTATATCCATACTCATATCTTATACTATACTATAAACTTTTTTTTTTTTTTTTTTTTTTTTTACATCTGTGCCTATAGCGCCTGTAGGCTGTGGTGACCCAGGGCTCGGATGGTAGGCTCTGGAGGTTCACTTGAGGGTTCTGATGGTTGGTCCTCGCCCGTTGGTGGCGCAGGCAGGATTTTTATAGTGACGCCTGTGAGGCTCATGCCGCCCCCCTGTGTCCTCCGATGCACTCGCAGTCTAAGGTAGAGTTGATAGGCAGGGCATGTCGGTGTTCTTAGGCCACTCGATGGTGCAGAAAGGTTTTGGTTTCTTCGGAGATCGAACTCGGGTCACCGTGAACGCCAGTCGGAGACTCTAACCACTCCGCTACCGCCATCCCCAATTCATCTATATCTTTTTGGAGGATTAACGTATTTACACCTTCCCATTTAAGCAGGTTGTCTCATCGCCTCCAAACACCCTAAATCTAGAAGTGTAAACGCCTTCACATATCAAAGTTCAAATCTCACAATGAAACAAGTACTGTATGAGAAGCGTTTTCCTGTATTGGCTAACTTACGTGTTATCTGTCATGTTTGTGTTGAAAGTATTCTTTGTGGCAGTTTAAGGGGCGACTGGAGGTGTGTGTTGGCGTGCGGCGAGGGGAGTTTGATAGTTGACGGCCAATATCCCCGGGGAAGTATTCGACAATAACTGTTGTGTCGCTGGAACAATGGTGGTGCGTGGCCTGGCCTGGCAGCATATTCCCTTTTCTGGAAGAGTCTGTGGCGTTTACTCGTGAACACGCCAGGTTAGGTTACGCTAGGTTACGGATAGGGTAGGTTAGGTTTTTTTCATGGCCCGCTCCATGCTAACTTTGTGTGGGAATCACAATGGGGGTATTTTCGAGATAATCCTATGGATATTTTCGGAGCTACAGCCAAGCGTCTTCACTCGGAAACCACATACTCGCATAGAGAACGGGAATATGGGGACTGGCAAAGGTCGCGCCAATGAGGGTATGCAAGGCCCTTCGAATACAATCACATCCACAGTATTCCCGGCCACTGTATACTGGAGAAATACATGATACAGAAAAATACATGAATACTGTGTGGATAAGTGGAGTGATATCTTTTTTGCTTGACGGGAACAAACGCTCTTTATCATCTGATGGAGCTGATGATAAAGTGTTCCATACATGAAGCAGATATCATTGACAGATTATGTTATTTACTGTTGTTTTTCCATAAGCGATCCCATAATCATGTAATGGACGCGGGAAGAAATAATCATCTAGTAAATACACAGGCAATGAGGAAAGATGCTTAGCTGTTTACTGTATGGCCCACTATTTTGATCAATATTATATCATTTTGATACGTGATTGATATAAAAGCAGCGCAGCAGCCGAGCCCTTGAGGCAGCATGAGTGGGGGTTGTAAGGAGTGTTGGCTTGTTACGCTCGCCAACTACTCCGAAGCTTCAGAGACGGGGGACGTAAAACGTCACAGCGGGCCTGCCAGTTACCGGGGTTTAAGAGGCAAGGAGGTGGTGCCCTACGGCAGCGAAAATCCCTGTCCCATGCATTTGTGGTTTAGATATCGCCCCGCGCCCTTCGGGAAATTAAACAAACGGGCCCACAAGACCCCATGGTCTGCCCCCCAACGCGAGAATCCCCGCCCGTCGCCTCTCGTTTTGCTACTGTTTTGGTGGCAAGAAAGACAAAAACCCCTGGAGTGGCTGCATTTTGTTCCCCAAAGATGCCAGAAGGTATCAAGTGTCTTTTTAAAAGGTTTTGAGTAAATAAGAAAGAAAATCCAAGGACCAAATATCCTTATAAACAATAAACCCAGAATCTGCTTAAAAGAGTACCCTTTATGGGGCCCCCCCCCCTTTGCCTCTTAACCCTGATATCAGGGGCATGTCTTACTCAAAAGGCCAAGGTATCAAGCTGCCACCGTGCGGCGAAAAAAAAGAAACTAGATAAGCCCGTTACGGGCCGGTGTTCCCCCTTTAGACATTGCTTGAATGGACGAAAAACACAGTGAAAATGGTCGGAAAATTTTCATATTATTCTAGTTATCCCTACTTCCCACCCCCCCCAAAAAAGCTGGGGACCTGGGGAATGGACCCCCCGACAAGAGATGTTGAGTACCCAGCTAAGGCTAAGGAAAAATATTGTTTGTCCGGGGGGCGTTGGGACAAGCTCCCCCTCTTAGGAAGTTAGGTTGATTATCGGGGGTAAAGGGGAGCGGAGCCCCCACTGGGTGGTGTGGTTACTTTTGGTTGGGGGTTGGGTTTACTTAGTTTGCGAGTGGGGAAATTGTGCATCAGTTCGTATAAAATTTGTTTGTAACCAGAATTCGTACTCCAAAAAGTTTTTCGTATCGAAACCATATATTTTTTTGTACACTACTCAGTTTTAAAGTTGGTTCGGCTGACAAACCTTTTTGGGGTGATTAAAAATATTTTTATATATAATTTTTATATATAATATTTATATATATAATATATAATATATATATATAAAATTATATTATATAATTATATTAAAAATATATATAATATATAATATATATAATAATATATATATAAATTTTAAAATATATGATTTAATATATATAATATAAAATATAAATTATATATATATAAATTTTTAAATAATATAATAAATATATATATATAATAAATTTTATATATATATAAAATTTTATTATATTTTATATAATAATAATATATTTTATAATAATAATTATATATATATATATATATATATTTAAAAATATAATTATTAAAATTTTATAATATAAATTTTATATATATATTATATATATATATAATTATTAATAATATATTAATTTTATATATATATATATAATAATAATATATAAAACATATAATTATTATAATATATATATATATATAATTATATTATTATATATATATAATAATATATATATATATTTAATATATAATATATAATTATATATATATATATTATATAAAATATTTAATAAAAATATATTAAATTTTTATATATATATTATAATTATATATTAATTTAATTTATATATATATATATATATATTTAATAATTAAAATATATTAAAATATATATATAATTAATAATAATAATTTTTAAAAAAATATTTATATATTTTATTATATAAATTAAAAATAATATAATATATAATTAAATTATAATATATATTAATATATAAATATTATTTTTAAATAATTATATTAATATATATAATTATTTTATATATTTTTATTATACATTTTATTAATTATTTTTATATTATTATATTTTATTATAAAAATTTATAATATATAAAATATTATTATTATATAATTTATATATATTTTATAAAATTTTAATTATGTATATATATATATTATATATATGTATTATATATTTTTTTTCTTATTTAAGCCTTTTACCTTCTCAAAATTTATTTTGTCATATTTTTCTGTAGCGCCATTACATCAGCAGATTGGGCTGATGTGGCCGGGGGAGGGCACTTACCTTTAATACCGAAATATGAAACCAGGGGTTTTCAGATATGCATTATTGTTATCATCAACCCTCTTTTAAGGGTGTATTTATTCTTTTTAAATGGCTTCCACCCCTTATCAGTGTTTTTGGTAAATTTTTTTTTTTTTCTCTTTTAAAATTATAGGGCTTTAGCATTGGCGGTACATATCAATGTTCAATTATGTACGGGGTTATTACTGATTTTTTTTTGGACAGAGGTTTTGACACCGGTTGGAGTGCTCCCTAATCCCCAGTACCAGCCACAGCTCCACCACATAAGCCACCCCCACCTTTCCCACATAAAGACACCACACCTCCCCCCTTAAGCCACAACACACCTCCCCCACCTTCAGCCCCCCCCAGCCACAGAAAATGGATGGTTTGAAGTTATAATGTTAACATTTTTGCATGATTTTAGTCCATTATAATTTAGTCCGGATTAATTAACCTTGTGCGAAAAATTTTCCGTATAAGCCCAGAAAGATATCAACAATGAGGGGTTTTTTCAGGTGTGTGCCGGAGCCTCTGCTCCCCTCCCCCAAAGGTGCCTCCCCCAGCAGCACAGTGACCTCACCTCACAGCATCGTGAGGGAAAAAACTCATCGAGTATTTCCTTTCTTAAAATATGCATAATCCATTTGCTAGTTTTTGTTTGTTTTTGATTCTGTCATTTTCTTTTTACCCCAAAAACTGTCAAACAATTTTTTCTCCTCAATAATATCTCACATGCCCCCTCCTTTCTTCCCCACTTCCTATTACCATCCATATTCCTTTCCATTTTGCAAATTCCCTCATTTCTATGCAAAACAAATGAAAAAAATTTTGAAATTATCGCTATTATAAAAACAAACTGTTTTCAACAGATAGGGTACAGAAAACTAGTGGGGGTCACCAGGATGCCCAACCCCAAAAAATGCCCCAAAAGTCGTAAATTTAGAAATATTATTTTGCTTTTCCCTCTAAAATGCATGACTAGATTTTAAGTGACTATAAATCATACGGAATTTTTTGCATTTTTATTTAAAAAATTTTTTAAATTTCATAATCTCCCAGCGTCTCACTCTTGCACCTTCCTCTTTCTCACACATCACTCCAACCTATCGTCCCTTTTATCAGGGGTCATCCTCTAAACCCCCCCCAGCAATATTCACACATTATACCCTTGTCACTCACTTCACCCATTTCTAAAGGGTCCATCATTACCATCTCATTTTCTATTTCACCCCCATCACCCTCCACAGTCATTCCTTCTCAATACTAGACATATCAGAAAATCATCCATATACTTTTATAGTACATAATTTTTAATGTTATGTTTTTAAAACAATGTGAAATCTTTCCAATTCTCAGGACCCCAAATAAAAGGCTCCTACGAAACCCATCTACGGCTGCGTATTGCGAAACGAAAAGGGGGAGGGGGCTGTAAAAACCCCAAACCCCGCTGATAGCGAGGGCTAAAAATTTTTTGGGCCCCGGAGGTGCTTTTTTTTTTTAAAGGACTCTTCATTTTTCTTTTCTTGTGCCTTTTGTCGTTTAGTTCGTTTCATAGGTATTTTCCACTTCGTCTCCTTCTTTAAACAAAACTTGTTAACACCCTTGTTTTTTTTCACCGGGGAAAGACTTTTTCATCACTTTAAATCTTTGATTATCACCCTAATTCCTTTCTTTTTGTGTTTTTTTACTCCCAGCCTGGGAAAAACACTTTGGTGAGGTTTCATATTTTCTTTTTCCCTTTTCTGCCCCCATACCCCCCAACGCCGAAAACACAGGGCCCCGTCTTTCTGTCGTCTCCGTCCCACTCCCTCTGCCGGGACCGTTACTTGACGCTAAGCCTTTTTCCCCTCTGATTTTCCTACTTGTTCTTCCAAAAGACTTTTTTACAGTTTCTTTCTCCACCCTGTACTACATTCTGGTTTCCATTTCCTTTCCCCCGTTGATTTTCCAAGGGGGCCTGTTCTTGCTTTTTTAAAATAATTCCTCCCCCCAGTCTCCTACATGCCAAGCCTCCCTCTGGGTTCTTTTCTCCTCATACTGCAACGTTTTATTTCCCGGCCCTTCCTCCCGCCATTTAACTCCCTTCTTCTCATTTTTTTTTGATACCTCATCTCCTCTTGTTCCTTTTTTCTCTCCTTTTTCCCCTCTAGTTCCTTTTTTCCGGTGGTACTTTATTTTTTCCGTGATATTTCTTTGCCCCCTACTTCATAATCTCAAAATTTTTTTGTGGAACACCATTTTTTATTTTTTATCCTTTCCCCGAAGTCTCCATCCCTGTCTCCCCTTAGGCCTCTACAGCAGTCTCCTACAAACTCCTATCCCCCTCTGCCCACTTTTTCACCTTTACCAAAAGCTAAAGTCTCCTTCCTGACTGATCACTTTTGACCCAACAGAAATAGGGTAGACCCCCTTCCATAAACTCCCCCTACCCCAATTTTTAACGACTGTTACCTCATTTATAATCATGCCTATCATCCCCTTGCCTTCCTTATTAAATTTCCCCTGCTTTTCACGCTATCCCTTCCTTGATACTTCCATTCCAGTTTACTATTATTACTACACTTCGGCATTATTCTGAAGCAGCCACTGACTCCCACCCCCACTGTTAAAATCATGACTTTTTCATTTCATTTCATAAACTTCAGTCCCTTCCCCTTCCGTACTTGTTTGTTTGTGAAAAACTCCCCCATTTTATCCTTTTCTTTCTGCCTCACACACATCACAGCATAGGCCCGACATCCTAATTCTCTCCTCCATTGCTACTCCTTTACTGGACTTCCTGATTTTCAGATGAGTTCCTCTAAATACAGATTAATTGTTGGGGGCTGACATATCCTTGTCTAACCCATAATTTACCATTCCACCTCTGCCCTTTTCCGAAAACCCCCTTTGGTCCTCTCCTCATCTTTTTTTCCTCTATCCACAATTTTAATTTCTCATTTTTAACTTCCACAAACCTTTTGGGTATATTTCATAAACTATGGGCCCTATAAATTTGGGATTCCTCCTTATTTTTCCTCCTTTTGTGATTAGGGGCACTCCCTTTTTCCAGTCCTTGGCAGCACCTTGCCCAGCACTGTCACATTTTTATATTTTGCTTTTTACCATTTCTCCTCCATATTTAACAAAAACCCAAGGGGGCCCTCTGTCCCCACGCTTTCCCCTTCTTCAAAACTTTCAGTACCTTTTCTACTCTCCAAATCAAGGTACTGATTCCCCATTTCTCTCTTTCATTGTAATCATAAATTTTTCCATTCCCCTACTTTTATGCCTTCAATTACTTTTCTCCAGTCCCTTTTTAAGATTTTATTTCATCCTCCTTCTCAGACTCTTCCCTCTTTTTAGTTTAACTTTCTGGTAATCTCTCGTCCACCGAGGTTTCTTTTTACTTTTCCCTCCCTTTATTTTCCCTCTTTTTCCCCGAGGGAAACGTTTAGTTTCTTTGCCCTGTCAAAAAAGAGTTTCTCTAAATTTTATTTTATTTTTTTTTCATTTCTTTTTTAAGTGTTCATGCAAGACTGCCTCTCTTTGTCTATTGTACTGCGACGTATCTGCTGTTTTTTTATTATCCCTCATAATGTTTTTTCCCCCACTTTTTTGCAATGCATTTTAATTGCTACATATGCTTTTCCCTTGTCCTTTTTTTTAAAATTTTTTTTTTTTTTTAAAATTTTTTTTTTTGTTTTTAAAAATTTTTTTTTTTTTTTTTTTTTTTTTTTTTTTTTTTTTTTTTTTTTTTTTTTTTTTTTTTTGGGGGGGGGGGGGGGGGGGGGGGGGGGGGGGGGCTTTAAATAAAATTGGGAAAAAATTTTGGGTAAACCCCCCCAAATTTTAAATTTTAAAATTTTTTAATTTTTATTTTATTTTTTATTTTTTTGGGAAAAAAAAAAAAAAAAAAAAAAAAAAAAAAAATTTTTTTTTTTTTTTTTTTTTTTTTTTGTTTATTTTGTCACCTCATATACTTTGGCATTTGGTATCTGTCCTCTTTTTTCCTCATTCTCTGCAGGACAACAACAGGTTTGTGCTGTTTGTTATTAGGATCCTGAATAGGTATAGATTATAATATGTATATAACTAATTTATCAATTAAGCTACAGGATGTGTGTCGCCTGTCTGTCTGAGGCAAAAAACATCTTTTGATGAGGTTATGTTGACGAAGTATCACGCCATGGCCTGCATCAAGACAACCTGGTGTCTTCATGCAACACGTAGACACTCGCCCTGGTTCCAGACTACACACAAAAGTTGTGTGTGTATCATCTCAGCGCTCTGCCCAAGGATGATGACGCTGGCACAAGTGCAACAGGCCTGAGAGACATGAAGACCGGAACCTGTCAGATTCCGGCCAAAATTCATATATGCTGCAACTGGCCGGAGGGAAGACAGAAGCCAACGGACGGAGTCACTGAGCTGTTCCGGCCATTCCTTTGGCCGTCGGAACACGTGACTTGTCACTCGCCCTCACAGTGGTACAGATATATATATATATATATATATATATATATATATATATATATATATATATATATATTTTATATATATATATATATATATATTGTAAATTATTGTTTCTGGTACTCTATATTAACAAAGCCATATAAACAACGCTCGACCACTTTTATTAAACTACCACTTGAAGTGTCTGGCTAGGACGGTAAAGACTCCTACCATCAATCTACACTTCTGAGGCAATCATCCCCTACAGTGTCACCAACACTTGTAAGTATTCTTACTCGGGTTGACCCAGTTACCTGTAATAACAATACAGATAACGGTAACATAAAGGGTGGCAGCGGTGGGATACGAACAACCAATAATATTACAGTACCGTAAAATAATGAACAATTAATACACGTAAAGGTGAGCGATAGACTGTGGAACAACATTGAGTGTGTGAACGTAGACAGAGAGACAGAGAGAGACAAAAAAATTTAAAGCTGTGTCAGAAAAGCCTGGTCTTCGTGATTTTTCCACGATTCAGCATCTGCTCTTAAAGATCTAGTTCATATCATTACTAAAAACCACAACAAACAGAGTTATCAATTAATAACTCCCCAGTATAGAGAATCCAGCCTACATTGACTCCGAGATTCAGCGAAGAGAACAGCGAGGACAAGGACGGGACGCGTGGAAGAAGAGGTTATCAAGAGAACACAGGACGGGAGCTGTTATCGTGTGTACGGAAGAGTCCCCGACTTCTTACAAGGTCATCACAACGCCCCAGCCGACACCTGCTTCCCCCTACTCTTGCTGATTTGGCTTCTGCATTGGCATCTCTTGGAGGAACGCTTCAGCTGAACGGACAAGAATACTGCCGTGCTGACACTACAAGTATAGCATGAGTACAACACCCTTAGCTGACATTTACATGATATATATATATTCAAGTACGCCACTTGTTTTACAACAGTAGATAATGGTAAATGGAGTTACTTTTGTGTAATATATTTGTCAGTTATTTTCGTAGTTGTATTTTTTTCTTTGCACTGTTAAATAAGTTATAGTATTTCACTATACATTTTCGCTAGGGTACGCCGTATAACAAAAAATCTTTTTCTCAACTTTGGCATGCCAATTTCCTATGTAAAATGGAAATCTAAGACGATTTTATCTCATTTAATTTTTGCATTTGAACAATTCTTACAATGCATAATCGCACTTTTATATTGCACCCTTTATCGAATAATGCTTAAATGAGTACGCAGTGTCCGGTTGGTCCTGTGTATTGCATCATGCACCAATATGAGTTCCAAATGACTAGCGTGATAAGCTTTTTCTGATCAGTTGGTTCATCAGGCACTACATCACAGTGTCACAGCCTCTACGTTGGCCTAGAACGTGTCCATCATGTCCTTCTTAGACCTGAAGCAGGGCATAGTCTCCCGGTGGTGGGCCCGAGCCCGGATGAACCCGTCTCTGGCCTGCTGCCCCACCACTGCTGCCGCAGCCTCTGTCACCTGCCTTCACGACTCTTTCGGTGCTCTGAGTTTGGATAGAGAACTCCGGAACCTCGTACGGCTTGACCAGGATCTCTTGGATCTGATCCCCGGACAGTGAACAGGTGAATGCTGGCTCGTGCACCTGGCCAGGCTGCCAGCTGATCAGTGTCTGCAAGCTGGTGGCTGACAAGTTCAGCTTGGGTGTGATGCGAGGTCTTACACTGGTGTCCCCATACTCCTCGCCAGCCCTCAGCTTCAAAATCTGGGTCACGGCGAACCTGCGGTCGTCCTCACTCTGACTCGCCATCAGCGAGAGGAGGACACATTCTGAGTGTGCGAACCATGCTCCTGTCCGCACGTAGAAGATCACAGCTGTTTGGACCTTCTTGGGCTGCGACCTCATCACTCTGAGCTGCGTGAGGATGTGCTTGGGGCCGTCCTCTTGTCTGTGGTGAACCTTGATGTCGTAGTAGAGTTTGAAGTACAGCTGCAGGCAGTACTTGACTAGGATTTCCAGAGTGTTCAGTTCTTTGCCAGTCAGTCCATGCTTTCTGGTCCACATGTACACGAGCGACTGGGCTGTGGTGAGCCATCTGGAGTGGGACACCTTGCCACACTTGATCTCCTGCAGCTGGGACGGGAGAACGCCCCGCTTCACAGCCTGGACCAGCTGGTAGGAGACCTGCTGTTCAGTTGACATGTTGACCAGGATATACTCTGGTATCTCCGTGAGATCTTCACCGCCTGGCTCTCCTCTGAACTCTGCGTTGTACTGCATCTCATTCACGCTGGACAGCAGACTGCACACTGGACTCGTGAAGCCAGTGTCAGATGAGGTAGGCCCGTCGATGCTGGTGATAAGGTGGTGCAGGGGCAACTCGTTTGTGTGCAACACGCATATACTCCAGAAGAGCTTGGGTCCCAGCATCTTCTCCAAATGGGCGTGAGTACCACCTTTCCACCCCGTGTTGGCCCTAGTTGAGTCACCTTGCAGTACGATCAGTGAGTCGGTGGAGTCGTATGTCACCAGCAGATCATAGATAGCCTGAGCCACCTTGAACGCAGGCTTCTCAGGTGGCACCGGGTCCTCTGGTACAAAGTGCCAAAGGTACCTTCCAGATGGGGAGGTGGTAGCGGAGTGGTTAGCGTCTCCGACTGGCGTTCTCGGTGACCCGAGTTCGATTCCCGAAGATAACCAAAACCTTTCTGCACCGTCGAGTGGCCTAAGAACACCCACATGCCCTGCCCATGAACTCTACCTTCGATTGCGAGTGCATCGGAGGACACAGGGGGGCGGCATGAGCCTCTAATCACAGGCGTCACTATAAGAATCCTGCCTGCGCCACCACGGCCGAGGACCAACCATCAGAACCCTCAAGTGAACCTCCAGAGCCTGCCATCCGAGCCCTGGGTCACGACTGCCTACAGGCGCTATAGGCACAAATGTAAAAAAAAAAAAAAAAAAAAAAAAAAAAAAAAAAAAAATGGCTCCTCTGTCACTGTCACATGCTCCTCCCTGATCAACCTTGGGTGCAGTATCCCATAGCTGTCGGGCACCATCGCCCTGGTCTTGTCCTTCCTCCCATCGTAACCCAATCCAACTATTTTGGCACCCTGGTTAGGGTACGCCGTATAACAAAAATTATTTTTCTCAACTTTAGCATGCCAATTTCCTATGTAAAATAGAATTCTAAGACGATTTTATCTCATTACATTTTTGCATTTGAGTAATTCTTACTATGCAAAATCGCACTTTAAGCTATGTTTTGCATATGAATATAAAAGTCCATTTTTGCATAGCAAGAGGTTCTCAAACCAAAACGTTGAAGCGGACAAACCACCCTTAAAATTCAATTTTACATAAGAAAACACCCTGCCAAATTCGAAATAATCTATATTTCACTTTTCATTGGACCTACGGCGTACCCTAGTTTTGTTCGCTTTTTATATCACTCATATATGTACATGCATCTTTTTTGTATTGCCTTAAAAGCACAAGAGATGGGTAATAGCACTTTATATTGGCTAAAGTTTCACTTATAATTAATGGACAAAACAAATCAGACTAATTCAGAAAAAGAACGTAAATTACTCACCGAAAAATTTCTTAGACTTTGTAAAGGACGGAAAGTCTTAGCATCTGACGCAGCAAATAGTGACATTGAGGAAGAATTAGTTAAACATTTACCAGAGGAGGATATTCGTAAATTAAGAAGTGGAAGTCACCACTTACGAGTCTCTCCTGAGCTACCTCAGTCACTTACTCAACTAGCTAGGACTACTAACACAATGTCTCCCACTAACCCTCCCGGTGCAGGTCCTTCTGGCACCCCTGCCCAGCCTCTTCCTCAGGCCGCTGGAGCTATTAAAATATTGCCCACAAGTGCAGCTATTCGCGAGTTTTCGGGTACTGATCCAAGCTATACTGCCAGGGAATATATTAGTCTTTGTGAAGATGTCATGAAAAACTCCTTTGTATGTGATGAAGGGGATAAATATCTTGCATCCGTTCAGCCTACAGGCTGGCTCACGAGCTTCACGTTTAATGCAAGCCCGCGCTTTTACCAAGACAAGCACAGACGCTTTTACAGCAAGCACATAATTATCTGGCTTTTCGGTCAAACTTCTTGGAAACATTTTGGGAAAATGAAAAACACAGCTTGGTCAAAGGTGTTAATTTAGCGGTAGAACTATTGCATGGTAGCGCTGCCTCAAAGGATCTTTTTGATGGTTAGGTAGACGCAAACCGAATATCTGCTGATTTCGTTAAGTACTTAAAAGACAATGGGTGGACTCACGGAGACACCATGCAATTACCCGATGTATGCAAGTTTCTGGAGTTTTTTGTGTACATGATGTTGCTAAAGGGGAAATGTCGAAGGAGCAGTTTATCATTAAACTACACACACAATGAAGAACTCCACGATTTTGTTCTTAAATTAAAAACTAAAGTGGAGGAGAAGGATAGTGATGTGCGTATGTCAGCCTCTAATGTCGCTATGACGTTAACCACAATTGATGAGGTGGCTCCTGACTCAAATTATGCGGCCGTGACTGCGTCAGAAAAACCAACCTTCACCTGCACATACTGCCAGCGTGAAGGACACACCACTAGCAGGTGTTTTAATCGTGTCAAGGATCAGCGTAACGCCAAGAGAAAGAATAATTATCGTGACGCCAGTGGTCCTGTAAGTGCTCAGTTTACCAATAAACATTATTATCAAGATGAGACACCTCCACCGCGAAGGCAGATGCGACCTAACAACACAAAACTATACAACCCTAATCCCTCTTCCCCTCGTGGCGCGACGGAAACAATCCATATTGTTCATCCATGAAAGCACCACCCATTTCACTGATGACTGCTTAACCGCTTGTCAAAATGAAAGACAACTTTTCCCGAGGCCGTGGAAGGGGCGGTCATTCAAAAACAAAGAATGACTGACTGACTGACTTAGGAAGAAAAAACATTAAGGAAGAAAATACTGCAGTGGTATCGGATGATGTTGAGATATATACATCCTTAGTAGCCGCTTGCAGTCAAGCAACATAATGGCTTTGTCAACAAAATGGGACGGTTAAAGGCATCTTTTGCTGTGGATACTGGCGCCGCCGTCAATGTGCTGTCAGAAAAGGCTTACCTTGCACTAAAACGTGCGTCGCGCGGAAGTCATTGGCCTCTTCGTCCCAATGACCTAAATTTAATGGGTGTTACTAGCGAGCTTCTCAACATTTTAGGTATTGTTCGCCTACCCATCAGCCTTAGGAAAGGCACATCTATTATGCGTTTGGATTTTTATGTAGCTTCCAACTTCTCCTTGCCCACGGATGGGTTGTTAGGGTTGAAATCGCTCAAATCCAATCGGTATGGTGATTCATCCTGACATCAATATGATAAAATTTCAAGGGAAAAGGCTTTAAAGCGATGAATCAACCCATGCGCCCTGACTTCTGAGTGTGGACCAAATCGCAAAGTAATTCTAGGTACTTTCCCAGCCCAAACTCAGGCCGTACCTGCCCTTCAGAATGTAAATTCTACCCAAAAAGATAATAGGGAGAATTGGAAAGTTGTTAATGCCACGGTATTAGGGGACCACGAGATACCCCACCGTGTGGCCATGCACATTCTCGTGTCAGTCCCCAAAGCTACCGTAGGGTGTGACATCTGCTTTGAAGGCACTAGTCAAATAAAAAGACTAGTTGTGGAATCAACTCTGAGCCCGGTTCGTGAGGTACACAAGACTGTCGCCCTTGTGGTCAATGCCACCGACGGTCCCATCAAATTAAAACAAGGGGTCCTCTTAAGTAAAGCATTAACTTATGACGCGTCGGTTGTAGCAGAACCTTTGGAACTCCCAGCTACTTGTATTTCTTCAGTATACAATAATACACTCGAAAACAAACCGGCTCCTGTACAAACCTTTGATTCACTCGTCACTGTAGTGGACTATCCTGAATTAAAGCCTTCACTGTTAGGACTTTTACAACAATACCGTGATGTTTTTGCCATGTCAGGAGATTGTCTAGGCGTTACTAACCGAACAACACATCACATTAAATTAAAATCTGGTACCCAGCCGGTCTATAGTCCAGCCTATCGACTTCCTCAAAGTCAGAGGCAAATAGTTGATGAACAATAAAAAGACATGTTGGAACAGGGTGTAATAAGAATTCACGATCACCGTGGAACTCGCCCTTATTTCTCGTTCCTAAAAAGGACGGAAGTTACAGACTTGTAATTGATTTTAGACAGGTAAATGAAGTAACTGAGGACGATAGGTATCCTCTCCCTGTTTTAAGTGACTTGTTGATGGCTCTAGGACCAGGTAATAAACTTTTCAGTAGCCTTGATCTTCTAAGAGGTTACTGGCAAGTACCGATGGCGCCCGTGTCAAGGAAGTAACTGCTTTCAGCACTCCCAGCGGACATTTTGAGTGGCTTAGAATGCCTTTTGGGCTTAAATCAGCCCCTATCACTTTTCAAAGAATGATAAATACCTTGTTAGCTGATATGCTAGGAAACAATGTATATGCATATCTTGATGATGTGATCATTTGTAGTAAGGATTCAGAGTCTCATTTTGCCACTTTAGAAGCTGTACTCCTTAAGCTTAAAGAAGCAGGTCTAAAAGCTAAAATCACGAAGTGTTAGTATCTAGAAGCTAAAATTTCCTTCTTGGGACTATCGTCGATGAGGACGGAACTCACACCATGAATGATAAATTAAAGCAATTAAAAACTTCCCGCAACCACAGAGTGGTAGACAATGTCTGTTCTTTCATTGGATTGTGTGGCTATTATCGGCGATTCATTGAAATTTTGCCGCCATGGGCATCGCCTCTGAACAGATTTTTTAAAGAAAGATATACCGTTTCATTGGAATGCTGCACAAGATAAAAGTTTTCAAGACTTGAAATTTTCCCTAACAACGTATCTTGGCGTTTCCAGATTATAAGGCTCCTTTCATCATGTATACGGATGCGTCTGCCCTGGGCTTGGAACGGTTTTAATGCAACCTGACGCAAGCGGTCAAATCGCGCTGTTGCATATGCGAGTAGAACCTTAAATCCTGCCGAGTCAAATTACTCTGTCACTCATCAGGAGACGATCGCTGTTGTCTGGTCTCTCAAACATTTTAGGGATATTTTCTTTGGGATATGATATAACTATATTTACAGATCACGCAGCCGTCACCGAACTATTTAAGGGAAGAAGCCTTAGCGGTAGACTCGCGCGCTGGTACCTAACATTACAAGAGTTTAATCCAACGTTTAAATACGTGCCAGGTCGAGCCAATGTAGTGGCTGACGCCCTGTCTAGGAATGTACCAGTAGGATCCGTGGGAGAAACACCCCCTGTTTTACAAATTTAGCCATTCATAAATTAAGCCAATGCCCAGCGTCAACATGACAGGTGGAACAAGGTCATATATGCTCTGGAATCAGGTGATGAATCAAATTTACCAAAATTAACAATTCCTTTCTCACAATTTTTTTTGTCCTTAGACGGAGTGCTTTGTAGATATTGGCCTCAAAAAACAGATCCTGTGGCACAATTTGTGATACATGAGACATTTGTACCTGTGGTATTAAAGTTAATTCATGATGCGGTTATTGCCGGTCATCCAGGGAAGGAGCGAACCCTTATTGCGGCCCGTAGAAGTTATTTTTGGCCGACCATGCGTGTAGACGGGGTATGTATCAAAGTGTGTGAAATGCGCTCAGCACAAAGGAACGGTGCCTAAGCCAGCACCGATTTTAGAATATCCTCCCCCGGAACGACCATGGGACGTAGTTGCAATAGACCTACTTCAGCTTCCCGCTAGCCATCAGGGTTCCAAGTACCTCTTAGTATGTGTAGATCACTTATCTAGGTACGTTGTAATGGCCCCATTAAAGGATAAAACTGCCCGTGCGGTTGCTCACGCCCTCATAGCCAATCTATATTGTCCCTACTCGACACCACAAGTATTATTAAGTGACAACGGGGCGGAGTTTCGCAACGCACTTCTGAGTGAAATTTGCAAAATGTTTAACATAAGTCAAACCTTTGTAGCAACATATCACCCCGCAGTAACGGCCTTGTGGGGGCGCACCAATAGGAAAATCCTAGAAATTTTGCGCCCGGTTGTCAGTGGCTTACTAAAAAATTGGGAAGATTGTTACCACATGTGGCAGCTAGCATAAATAGTAGCGTTTGCGAGTCAACAGGACAATCCCCGTATTACATAGTTTTTGGGATAGAGAAAAGACTCCCTTATGACTTGCTAGGTAGTCCTCAACAACCTGTGTATAATATTGATGATTATGCTAAGAGCCAATTACAGGTTTTCTCAGACATCCATAAATATGTAAAAGACAGACTGCTAGTTTCAAAAGCTGCTATGTGCTCCCAACAACACAAGCGTTCTTCTCCTGTTACTGTACAAGTAGTTGACTTTGTAATGATTAGAGTACCCGAGAGACACTCAAAATTGTCTCCTAAATTTGTGGGACCACGCCTGGTGTTCAAACAATTAAAAGGTCATAAGTTTGAGATATTTGATCCTTGGTTAAATACATTGGAGGTAGTACACAGTGACAGACTTAAAAAGACCAGTGCAAAGCCTGATTTAACCGTAGTAAAAACTGCACCAGTGAGCAATGCTACTCGTCTGACTAATGATAACTCAACTCTTCCAACTAACCCACCGCATGCTTATAACCTTCGCTCTGGTAACAAATAGTTTGTTGCTAATAGCTTGTTTTTGTTCCAGACATGTTTGCCTTCATATATCTCTTCACCATGAGCTCTACTCTGGCTCTGGACTCTTCACATCTCAAGCCTGGAGCCCTCGTTGCCCACTTGGTCGAGTCTCCCCTGGTGGAGGATGTGTTGTGGGCTACGTACCCCCATACTGCTCTTCTGAGGATGCCGAGCAGGTTGAGGGAGGTCACGGAGCAACTGAACACAGCTTTAATTCAATTGGAAAATAGTCTCCCACAGAAACCTATGTCTCTGGAGGTCGAATTGGGTCAGGGGATCAAAAATTATCATAGAGACCATTATTTTCCTCTCTTTCGTGCACGTCTGACTTACCTCAATGACACAATCAATCTTGCCCTAGACAACTACCACGGCCTTGATGTTTCTAACCGAGCTAAACGGGGATTCATTGATGGTATAGGTCAACTGTCACGCATGATATTTGGAACGGCTATGATTGAGGATGTAGAAGAATTACGTAACAGGTTTAATCAGGTAGCTTCCATAACATCAGCAAACAAGAAAGCCATACAGTTAAACTGCATGAAAATAGCTAAACTTGAAATGCATGTGAATGATCTTGCCTTGTATGTTGATAAACGAACATTTACTATGAACAAGGTGCTAGCCAGTTTAAACGACATTTATATTTCTATGGAAATGAATCAAATACTACCCATACTGGAGAACACAGCTAACTCTCTTTTGCATGCTAACTCAATGATAATACAGAACATTGCAGACGCAGCGCGTGGAAGGGTGACTTCCTCTCTTTTCCCTGTCAAGGACCTTATCCATGCTTTAGATATTGGAGAAAAGGAATATAAATTAAAACCCTTGTTTGACTCACGCGGTATGCATCACTACTATCCCTTACTGGAGTCTGTGCTGTAGTCAGACGCAATAGTCATTCATATACCATTTCAATCATCGGACATATTTGAAGTTCATCAAATTGAACCGTTTCCTTTTGCAGTGAATGAAACATTAATGACTGTAAACTTGCCTCAATCGATTATTTTAATATCCAAAGACTTGCCGTTGTACGCGATTGGTCATTTATCTGATTTGCAAAAATGTAAGTCCGAGTATCTCAATTTATTTCATTGTCCAGCCTCACTCTTTGCCTTTCTGCCCTTAACGGGTGGAGTTTGTGAAACTGTGCTAACCCAGAAAGATGCTTCTATGGTCCTGTCTTTGTGCCCTTATACTCACCTGGCACCTAAGGAGATATTTCATCGATCATTTTTTAGTCATCACTATTTTTTTTTCACAAAACCTTTCTTTGTGTTTGTAGTATGCCCTGACGGCACTGAAAACAAGTAAGTGTCAGGTCACTTCGCGGTTCTTGTCGCTTGTCATGTGCGCACCGTCAAACTGACACTATTCCCTTCTACATTCCACAATGGTTTTACTGGTAGTTTTTCTAGTAATACTTTTCCCATTGATAGCTTGAAATATGTAAATTTCTCTAAAATCAAGTATATTACTAACAGCCTTTCCGAGTTCACTTTTTCTAACTTCTTGGATTAAAAAGCTGCTGTACAGGATTCCCTACCAGTTTACTTAACTCCTTATGTACATTATCCCTCAATCATTACTCCTATTGTACTTTTTATTATTATTGTGATTCCTCTGTGCTGTGTTGTCCAGAAAGCCCTAAATTTGTATAGGCACCCTAAAGGGAATATGGACAGCGAAGTCGTGACTCCATAGTACACATATAACATGGTTAGGTACATATATCTAGAGTCTAGCCCATCGCGAAGACGCGATATGGGTAGGTGACCGAGCGATATTAGGATCCTGAATAGGTATAGATTATATGAATATAACTAATTTATCAATTAAGCTACAGGATGTGTGTCGCCTGTCTGTCTGAGGCAACAACATCTTTTGATGAGGTTATGTTGACGAAGTATCACGCCATGGCCTGCATCAAGACAACCTGGTGTCTTGATGCAACACGTAGACACCTCCCCTGGTTCCAGACTACACACACAAGTTGTGTGTGTATCATCTCAGCGCTCTGCCCAAGGATGATGACGCTGACACAAGTGCAACAGGCCTGAGAGACATGAAGACCGGAACCTGTCAGATTTCGGCCAAAACTCATATATGCTGCAACTGGCCGGAGGGAAGACAGAAGCCAACGGACGGAGTCACTGAGCTGTTCCGGCCATTTCCCTTGGCCGTCGGACACGTGACTTGTCACTCGCCCTCACAGTGTACAGAAAAAATATATATATATATATATTATATATATAATATATATATATATATATATATATATATATATATATATATATATATTTTAAAATATATGTATTATATATATATATATGTATATAAAATATTATATGTATATATATATTATATATTGTATTATTGTTCTGGTACTTATACTAACAAAGCGAGGTTATATAATACTATATAAACAACCGCTCGACCACTTTATTAAACTACCATTTGAAGTGACTGGCTAGGACGGTAAAGACTCCTACCCATCAATCTACACTTTTTGAGGCAATCATCCCCTACAGTGTCATCAACACTTTGTAAGTATTCTTACTCGGGTTGACCCCAGTTACCTGTAATAACAATACAGATAAGGGTAACATTGTTACAGCATGTTATTCAATAATGGTTTCCAATTAATTTCCTTGCAGTAGCTCTAATGCTTATAAATCTGCGATATTTGTATTGGTTATATGTCGTTTACATACCTTTTGTTGCCTGTTTTGCCCATTGTAATGTATACTAAAAGCTTTTGCTTTGTTGCTTTTTGTTCTCAACATTTATGATGTATAGCATAACGTTGCCACACCATTTGTCAAGGGTTTCTAACATAAAACTCTTGATGTGTTTTCTGTCATGTGGTGCAGCATGTTTTACACCAAACTCATGTGTTTTCTCGTGCTATGCTCACAGTGTCTTTACTGCTGCCATTAATGCATGATATTAGTTCGATGTTTTTGTGATCTCTTGTATAATGCACTAACTTCTTGTGTTATCTCCTGCAATGCATTGCAATGTCTAATAGGCAGGTGTTGGTGTTGTCATGTAGGTGCATGTAAAAGAGTAATGATCTTACTTTTCTGCTTTGTGTTACATAATCAAGTATTGCATCATGTTCTACATGATTTGTAAACCTCAAAGTACATAGAAATTTGAATAAAATTTGGCTACCATATATTGCTTTATATAATTTATTTCCTTGCCAAAATACTATCCAAAATATTTATATTTCTTTGAAAATTATAGCCTATAACCTTCAAAAAAATATACATTTTTTGGATAGTATATATATAATATATAGAAGAAGTGCAGGGATATTATGAGTATTTGAGTTACCCATTGATTCCGTCCGTTCTCTAATGCTTCTCGTGCTCTGTCTTTACCACTATCCCGCGGTTAGATGGCGTGACAATCGCGGCTTTGAAACTTTACTACAGGAATCACCTTCCTTGTCCTCTATCTTCTTTGCATGTTACCGAGCGGGAGTTCCTGCCCGGCCGTTACCCAAGCCAGCCACACTACCTACACTACCTACTCATACCTGCACTTCAATAATTGCACTTGTTAACATTCTTTTGCACAAGTAAAGTTTGCACCTACATGCTGTTTACGTGACCTTATACCAGCGGTGTCTCGTCTCCTGTGCTGGACGTAATGCGTCTTCTTACATGCACCTGTCTACCCGCCGTCAACATTTATATTCCAGGGACGCGACCTTTCCCTTCTAGTTGGCTTCCATGCATCATAGGCGAAAAAAAGTGCTCCCGGAAAATATTTTTGCTTCACTTTGGCAGAAGTCAGAAATAGTTCATTTGTCACCTGTGTTTTCCATCATTGGCGTCACCGCAGTGGGCGACGCGGGGCCTCCCACCCTCACCCCGCTCACCTCACGAACACACGGCAGAAAAAATCCATATATGAATACCCGCTAAATGGACTACAACAATACACTAACTCGATATAGGGAAGAGCGAATATTCATTTATGGTCAGGAAAAAATCCATAAATTAATTCCCATCTGTCATTCATTGCCGATACGATGGGTCGGCGTGACAAAGGGAACACCATTAATATTAGCGGCGCGTCCTGACTACACTGACACACACCATCCATCTGTGTGTCAAATTTGCTTAAAAAACATATAAGCACAGATCCACCATGGGAGTGTCGACGCTACAATCGGTGAAGGGAACGATGTGTCTTGTGTCAGGCGAACCCGTAATACCTGACGTCATTTGTCAACATTGGGAAAAGTATTGAAATGCGCGGGAAAACAAAGAAAAAGAAACATTTCCATGATCAACAGGGTAATGAAAAAAGTTTTGGTGTGTCTTCTTTTGTGTGTTGTAGCATTTCTTCCTGCATCGGAGAATATAATACCTCATACTTGTTTTCCTTGTTTACATGGTTCCCTGCTTTAATATTTCTCCTCTCACAAGCATACGATAGCGGGGTCATGTTTTCCTGTATCGGTGTTTTGTCATAATTCACATTTAATTCACAGCCAATGTTCCGTTTATAAGATTACTATCAGCCGCTACCCTCGTGTTCTTGGCGCCTAAGATATTTATTACAATTACCTCAACAACAACAATTACAGGAACTACTACGTGTAGGTCTCGCGGCTTCTTGTAGCTTCTTTAGTTTCTTATGTTCTTATGTTCTAACAGATAGTGCAATATAGAGCAATATATTACAAAAAACAGAGACAATTACATTATCCCTTAGGCCTGAGAACCCCATCCGTTGCCGGCCACACAAACAAAGGTACACACAAGAACATTCATCAGAGACAAAACCCTGCTATTTGGAGCCATCAGGAACAAGACACGGAAGAGATAAGACAAAAGTTAAGCTAAATCCCCAAACCAAAGAACAACCATTTGTAAAAAAAATAAACTGTAGCAAAAAAATGTGTGTTCAAGAGTCTGGCCAAGCGGGAAGACCGAGACGTCGTTAATGAGAAAACTTTCCAAATTTGGTTGGAGTTGAGAGGATAAAATACTTTGAAGAAGAAAATACACACAGTATCTTTTAGCAAGGTAGAGGGATCAGAGACAGGCAAACACGCGGATGAAACACAAGGGAAACAGGAAAGTTCTGATTCAATTGTATTCTTCAGATTCTCCCTTTTCCAATGGCTCCAATCGAATGTTATAAGCAACTTGTAAGATCAGGATGTTGTTTGGTTGGAGAACGATTTTCAAGTACTCCCTGTCACCTTATAAGCCTCCGTGGTGTAGTGGCTAGCGTGCCTGGCTACAAATCTGCGGGCCATGGTTCGAATCCGGGCCAGGGCAAGTCGGCGACCAGTCAAAACAGCTGTTCTTCCTTCCTTTCGGGGTTGATAAATGGGTACCTGGGGTAACCTGGGGAAGGTAACTGTGGTAATCCGGGTGTCACACTAGCCCTGTGTCCCGGGGTAACGGGTCTTCACCCACTACAGGCTCTAAGGGCTAATGCCACGGAGATGAGCACCGAATGCTACGCGCAGCATAGCGTATGCTCCCATCTTTACTCTACATACATAATATAATACAATAAAATAGAAAAGATATATAGAGAGTGGAAGATGGGATAGGAGGTAAGTAGTAGGGGGGTGAGGAGAAGATAATTTTAGTAATTATAGAAAAACACAGAGGCTTAACTCTGTGTGCCGTGAGGGCGAGG
Source organism: Chionoecetes opilio (assembly GCA_016584305.1). NCBI lineage: Eukaryota > Metazoa > Arthropoda > Malacostraca > Decapoda > Majidae > Chionoecetes > Chionoecetes opilio. The sequence goes on along the minus strand of JACEEZ010009780.1, from coordinate 189,826 downwards.
ACATGGAGCAAAAACATGACTTGGGCTGGTGAGACAAGGAGTCACCTTTACCTGTTACCTTATAACGGGGAAGGGAGCTAAGGAAGGACACAGGGAAGACAGAACGATAGGTGAAAGTGACGCAGAGATATGACAGGAAGATGACAACTTACATGAAAGACGTAAAATCGCAAGATAACACATAATCATGCTCGCTTTTTTTCACTTTGAAAGAATCTTACTATTTGCTCTTTCTTTGCTCTATTTGGATCGCAATAAGCGGACTTTTTGTTATTATATATTTTATTTTTCCTTGGCCAGTCCCCTGTGATATAGAACAATAATAGATATAGATACAATAGATACAACAATAGATGCAATAATAAAATAATAAAGACAATAATACAATAATAAATACAATGAATACAATAATACAAAAAACTCGTCAGGATGGCTCGGTTGGTAGAGCTGCCGGCTCGCGTGTAGCGTCCCTGCATCCGGTCGGCGGTTCGAGCCCACCAAGTTCGTCCTGGCGTGGTGGTGTTTTGTATAGCCAATAACCTGGTAGTTGGTACTTGCAAAGTGTCTAGATAGGATCAAAGTATCTTATAATACAATAATAAATAAAGATACAATAGATATAGCAATATATATTAATCCAATCATCTCAGTTACAATTATTGTCCAAATAATCTAATCAATAATGTGACAAATCAATGCGCTTTTAGAAATAATTCTTATTATTTCATTATATAAACTTAGTCTTTTTTTTTTTCCCTCGCTCCATCTGTACTTCACATCCTTCTTTTAGTGGAAGCAGCTTTCTGTGTCGGAAGGCAAAGTAGAAACAGCTGACTCTTCCCAGGGCGCGGCGAGGCACAGCTGTCGCCTCCCCGCCGGGCCTTCCTGCAGCTGAGATACTAAAGAAAGTGTGTTGCCGCTCTGAGCCCTTCCCTTGACCCCTGAGCCCTTCCCTTGACCCTTGAGCCCTTCCCTTGACCCCTGAGCCCTTCCCTTGACCCCTGAGCCCTTCCCTTCACCCCTGAGCCCTTCCCTTGACCCTGAGCCCTTCCTTGACCCTAGCCTTTCCTTGTACTGAGCCTCCTTGACCCCTGAGACCCTTCCCTTGGCCTGAACTAGCAGCGCCTGTGCTTTTTTTAATCATACTGTTAAATTTGTTCAATACTATCAATCTTCTTCTCCTTTTGCATAATCTCTTATCTTCATTACTCTTCTCTTTTTTTTTTCCTCTCTCTTTCCTTCACTCTTCTTTAGTGACAGCTTTCTGTGTCGCAGGCTCTCACTAACACTGACTCTTCCAGGCCGCCCAGCTCTCCTCCTCTCTCGCCTCTCCTGCAGCTACATTCTCTCTCATTGTTCCCTCTAGTCCTCTTCCCTTACCCTGATCCCTTCCCTTCCTTCCCTTCCTCTCCCTCGTCCCTTCCCTGCCCCTGCCTCTTCTCCCTACCCTCCCTTCTCCTCTGCCTCTCCTTCCTCCTGACCCTCCCTTCACCCTGCGTCCCTTCCCTCCCTGCCTCTCCTTCCCTGCCTCTTCCTGCTCCTCTCACTTCTCCTTCCACTAGCCTTCCCTTTACCTCTCTCTTCCTTGCCTCTGACTCTCCCAGCTCGGTCTGCTTCTCTCTTCTTCAATGCTTCTCGGCTTTCTCTATTTCCTCACTCTCTCTCTCTCTCCTCTCTCTCTCTCTCTCTCTCTCTCTCTCTCTCTCTCTTCTCTCTCTCTCTCTCTCTCTCTCTCTCTCTCTCTCTCTCTCCTCTCTCTCTCTCTCTCTCTCTCTCTCCTCTTCTCTCTCTCTCTCTCTCTCTCTGCATCTTTTTTATGATATATGTCATGATACTTTAGGACAGAGGTGGGGAACCATTTTACTACCAAGGGCCATTTGGATATGCATGACATCATTCGCGGGCCATACAAAACTATCAACTAAAAATCAGCCAGCTTTTTTTGGAAAACGAGAACCATACGTGAGTTATACGTGTCTGTCCCGTCATCTATGTGTCCTATCAGTCCCGTAATGGACGTGCTTGTCCCTTAGAATTTACGTTATAAGTATTATACATGCACTAAATAACAATTTATGTTGGCATGAAAAAAAAGCTCCTAGATTTATTGGATTTCGAGTCTCGTCTGTAGCTGCCTTGGCAGGGCCTGACCAAATGGTTTTGCGGGCGGCCGCTGGCACACGAGCGATTTTGTGGTCGCCACGCCGCGACGACAGGAAACGCTGTTACACGCGTTTTGTATCTCGACTGAGGGACACCACAGAGTGGCCCGACTGGCCCGTGTGTAAGGTTAGTCTTGGCAGAGACGCCACTACACGCTTCCTCAGTTTTAGCATGGACTCTGTGGAGGAAGCTACTCTACTACTTCTGCTACTGCGACGTCGTCGTCGTCGTCAAAGAAAAAAATCGATGTGGATGCACCCGCTAACATCTGGGAGGTTGACTTATGGACAATTCCATACCATAATGAATTGTCTAAGAGCAGACGATGCCAAATTCTTTAATTACTTCAGAATGTCACAAGACATGGTTAAAGAAAACAAGAAAGAAAAAAAAATCTGACCTCACACACCAGCGTCTGGTGAATGACTGACGGTCGCAGGCTCGCAGCTTTGCCCGCCACCGACCGACAACACAAGTTGCCCGTGTGTAAGGGTCCGAACCACAAAGCTACGCCACGCGTGGCGGGGATCCGCGTTTCCTCGCCACGGTCGCGTGCCACAGCCGCTCGTGTGAAAGGGTTCGCGTCAAAACAATGGAAACCTATGGAAAACCACATCCCCGCGACGGCATGGCGTCGTGGGCCGTCAGAGTGGCCCGTGTGTCCGGGGCCTAAGACGGCCCACAAAACGGACGTTTACGGGATCGGACGTTCCCCACCCCTGCTTTAGGACATAAGAAAGAACATAAGAAAATAAGGAAGCTACAAGAGACCGTGAGATCTAGTTCGGATAGCATAATAGTTCCCAGAGTAACAATGGTCTGTGTTTGTGTATTCGAGAAGGTATAGGATAGAGAAGCACACTAAGAATAAGAGAAAGAGACAAGATATGATGAGGACACAGAGATAAGATAAGAAGAAGTAACATAGAAAAGTGTAATGAAAAGCATAATAGTTCCCACAGTAACAATGGTCTGCGTTTATGTATTAAAAAATGAGATAAAGAAAGCATCATCAGTCTCCGTACTTGTCCTTGCTGCAGGGACGTTAGATTAGTCATGCTGGACGATAAATGACGAAACTTTGAGAAACTCTGCAGACGATTTATTTTGTTTAGGATGAGGATAGTATTTTTGTCCCTGCATTCCTCCATTAATCCCGTAATAGCTGCTGGGTACGTCACCGCGCCGCCACAACACACTGCTCCACCCGCTAGCATATTCCCGTTTTCTGGAAGAGTATGTGGCGTTTACTTTTGAACACGACAGGTTAGGTTACGTTAGGTTACTGATAGGGCAGTTCTCCTGTTCAAATTCAGGTAACTTTGCGTGGGAATCACAATGAGGATAAGTTCGAGAAAATCCTATGGTTAGTTTCGGAGCTACAGCCAAGCGTCTTCACTCGGAAACCACATACTGGCATAGAGAACGGGAATATGCCACCCGCTAGCTTCCATCCCTCAAAGTCACGCCAACATTGTAACTCCATGAGTATTTTTCATCTGCACGAAATATGAATATTATTTCAATCCATCAAGTCATTAATCCATCAAGTCACTTCCTTGACATGAATATTTTTGGATACATCACAAGTCCAACATTTTTTACTCTCTCTTTCTTTTCATGAGATAGACGGACTGTGGTATAATGGAATTTGGGGAGACAATTTCCATTAACTTTTGTACACATTTTATAATAATTTTGTTCCTGGTCTCCGCTCCGCCAAGCATGTCTGAGCAGTGATGGACGCGGGTCTTTGTGTGAGTGTAAAGAGAGGGGAGGCAAGGGCCGGATGGTTGGTTAGGGCCCACATGATGTATGTTCCCATGTTTGCTCTGTCATGATATACCGGCAACCCTGTCTTTCTTTCTCTAGCTGTTCATCTATCCCTTTATGTGTCTTTCCGGCTGTCCTTACGATTCTCTGTGGCTTTGTCTGTCTGTGTCTCGATATGTGCGGTTGTCTGTGTCTTTGTCTTTATCTGTCTGTGTCTTTGTCTGTCTGTGTCTCTGTGTCTTTGTCTGTCTGTGTCTCTGTGTCTTTGTCTGTCTGTCTCTGTCTCTTTGTCTGTCTGTGTCTCTGTCTCTTTGTCTGTCTGTCTCTGTCTCTTTGTCTGTCTGTCTCTGTCTCTTTGTCTGTCTATGTCTGTCTCTTTGTCTGTCTGTGTCTCTGTCTCTTTGTCTGTCTGTCTCTGTCTCTTTGTCTGTCTGTGTCTGTGTCTTTGTCTGTCTGTGTCTCTGTCCTTGTCTGTCTGTGTCTGTCTCTTTGTCTGTCTGTGTCTGTCTCTTTGTCTGTCTGTGTCTGTGTCTTTGTTGTCAGTGTCTCTGTCTCTGTGTCTGTCTGTCTCTCTCTCTCTGTCTGTCTGTGTCTCTGGCTCTTTATCTGTCTGTGTCTGTGTATTTGTCTGTCTGTGTCTCTGTGTCTTTGTCTGTCTGTGTCTCGGTATGTGTGGCTGTGTGGCAGAGCGGAATATCCGGCGCCTTATTTCAAGCCGGCCAATCAGCACACAGTATCATCAAAACCGCTTCGACTCCCGTTCGAACAAGCACGAATCTATGCTTTATATGTACTGCGTAATAGCATATGTGTACTACCCATGGTGGTGTACATCAAAACCAACTCTGTGTTCTTCATCTCAAAGCGCAACGGAGCACGTCATTACTCGTCTGTTGTTATTCTATGAGAGGAGGTTCGGAGGAAGAGGAGAGGAGGAGAGGAACTGTCGGGAGGTTCAATAAGGCTTCGCACTGGTCTCGAAACACTCCTGGAGACGATCCTGCCCCGCGGCTAACCAGGAGGCAGTTGTGGTTTGACTATCGTTCAGTGCGGCACGGCAGGACACTCACACGGACCTACAAGTTTGTTTTCACCAAGATGACGGAAATAACCCACCCGGCTGGCTCTCTGCTCACCTCTCCGCTGCGACACGACGTAAGTGTTCCGCCTCGTCGTGACTATATGCCGCAGGGGTGATGTCAGGGGCACTAGTTGTCGCCGCCTGAAGGTGCACACACGAGGCAGGTGGAGGGGGAGGGAAGGCAGTGTGTGTACGTGTATGTGTACGTGTGTGTGTAGCTGCAGGATAACACTCGAGGCGATCAGATAGAACAACGGCATCGTGAGGCTGAACCAACCATTCGTCTTGGAGAGAGAGAGAGAGAGAGAGAGAGAGAGAGAAGAGAGAGAGAGAGAGAGAGTGTGTGTATGCGTGCTTGCGTGTGTTCGAGGGTAGTGAGAGAGAGAGAGAGAGAGTGAGCGAGAGAGAGAGAGAGAGAGAGAGAGAGAGAGAGAGAGAGAGAGAGAGAGAGAGAGAGAGAGAGAGAGAGAGAGAGAGAGAGAGAGAGAGAGAGAGAGAGAGAGAGAGAATATATTGTCTTGATGTAAGAGTAGATGATAAGTAAGATAAAGGGGATATAAGTTATCATATGCTTGTATATGTGAATTATGAATGAATGAGTGTTGCATGTTTGCCTGTATATAAGTGAAATAGAAAGTTGTTCGGTAAAATTATAGTCCTTTCCCGCCCTTATTAGTGTTTTTTTTCCTCCAGACCTTACAGATCCCTTCAGATACCTCTAAAACGTAATTATAAAGTGGGGTAGAGATTAAAAAAAGTGAATAAATTACTATATCAAGTATAGACGTCCAGCCTCTGGCCCCTTTGCTTTTGGCTCAGTTCTTGCGGCTGGAACGTGACAGCGAGCCACGTTCCAGCCAATTAACTCATTACGTGAATTTACTCATTAAGAGCTTGTTCTATGCAAAAAGTTTGTTTTTACAGACCCCCGTTGATTTTGACATCACTACTTGTATGTCGAATTTCAGCTCAATCCGACAATAATTAGGAGTATTTTACGCTTATTACTCATTAAGGGCTTGTTTTACGCAAAAACATTCTTCTGACGACCCCCATTGATTTTGACAGCACTACTTACATGTCAAATTTCAGCTCAATCCGATAATATTTAGGAGTAGTTATACACTTTTTGGCGGAAACTTGGTTCCACGGGTCTTATGGTAAGCGACAGCGAGCGAAGCTCGCTGTCAATAAGTGAATATATACAGTAAAAAACTATATCAAGTATAGACGTCCAGCCTCTGGCCCCTTTCCTTTTGGCTCAGTTCTTGCGGCTGGAACGTGACAGCGAGCCACGTTCCAGCCAATTAACTCATTACGTGAATTACTCATTAAGGCTTGTTCTATGCAAAATGTTTGTTATACAGACCCCCATTGATTTTGACAGCACTACATGGATGTCGAATGTCAACTCAATCCGACAATATTAGGAGTAGTTTACGCTAATTACTCATTAAGGGCTTGTTTTTACGCAAAGAAATTCTTCCGACGACCCCCATTGATTTTGACTGCGCTATTTGCATGTCAAATGTCAGCTCAATCCGACAGTAATTAGGAGTAGTTATACACTTTTAGGCGAAACTTGGTTCCACGGGTCTTATGGTAAGCGACAGCTGTCAATAAGTGAAATAGAAAGATTTTCTAATAGGAAATGAGGAAAATAGATTTATAAGGAAGGGTAGAATTGTTTTGAAGTTCATGACACTTTTTCTCCCTCGGTTCATAGAATATTTTTTTTTAAATGCTACTATTTTCTTTAATAAGTCTGTAGTTTGCTTTCCAATCTTAGCTCCCCAATCCTCGATCCCTGCCCTAAGCCTCATCCCCAGCCCCAATCTTCATCCTCAGCCCCAATCCTCATCCCCAGCCCCAATCTTCATCCTCAGCCCCAATCTTCATTCCCAGCCCCAATCTTCGTCCCCAGCCCCAATCTTCATCCCCAGCCCCAATCTTCATCCTCAGCCCCAATCTTCATCCTCAGCCGCAATCTTCATCCTCAGCCCCAATCTTCATCCTCAGCCCCAATCTTCATCCTCAGCCCCAATCCTCATCATCAGCCCCAATCCTCATCCTCAGCCCCAATCTTCGTCCTCAGCCCCAATCTTCATCCTCAGCCCCAATCTTTGTCCTCAGCCCCAATCTTCATCCCCAGCCCCAATCTTCATCCTCAGCCCCAATCCTCATCCCCAGCCCCAATCTTCATCCTCAGCCCCAATCCTCATCCTCAGCCCCAATCTTCATCCTCAGCCCCAATCTTCATCCCCAGCTCCAATCCTCATCCCCAACCCCAATCTTCATCCTCAGCCCCAGTCTTCGTAATCAGCCCCAATCTTCATCCCCAGCCCCAATCTTCGTACTCAGCCCCAATCCTCATCCCCAGCCCCAATCTTCATCCTCAGCCCCAATCTTCGTCCTCAGCCCCAATCTTCATCCCCAGCCCCAATCTTCATCCTCAGCCCCAATCCTCATCCCCAACCCCAATCTTCGTACTCAGCCCCAATCCTCATCCCCAGCCCCAATCCGCATCCCCAACACCAATCTTCGTACTCAGCCCCAATCCTCATCCCCAGCCCCAATCTTTGCCCCCAACCCCAATCTTCATCCCCAGCCCCAGTCCTCATCATCAGCCCCAATCCTCATCATCAGCCCCAATCTTTGTCCCCAACCCCAATCTTCATCCCCATCTCCAATCCTCGATCCCTGTCCCAATCCTTACCCCAATCACCACCACCCTCACCACTCTCCCTCCCGCACACTACTTCCTCAATAACTTCCCTCCATGAAACACTCTCCTTCCTCGATTCCTCCACATTCCTCCACATCCTTGCGACACACCGCCACGAGGAAGCAAATCGACTTCGCCAACAGTAATCTTTGACCGTAAAATATACACTGGCGCGGCTTCTCCCGTTAAATTGCTCCGATTTACACAGAATAAAGTCGATATGTTGGTGTGGGCAGGGAGTTCGCGGGTCTCGGGGTTGCCTTGATGGGGTTGAATGAAGGGCTTGAGAGGGATAGGAGGAGAGGTAACGATGCTGTTTCTTAAGATTAGTGAGCAGGAGAATGAGGCTTGGTTCATATATATATCTTATCTCCCTCGCTGTCTGTCTGTCACGCTGTCTATCTGTCTGTTTGTCTGTCTGTGTGTCTGTTTGTCTGTCTGTCTGTGTCTGCCTGTCTATCTGTCTGTCTGTCTGTGTCTGTAAGTCTGTCTGTCTGTGTCTCTCTCTCTTTTTTTCTTTCCTTTCCTTTCTTTTCATTCAACTCGTGATCCTCTATTCATATTTCTTATATTCCTTGTTTTATTGTCCCCGTCTTTTCCCCTTTCCTCCTCCTCCTCCTCTCCTGCCTCCTCTTCCTCCTTAGTGCAGCAGATAATCATAACAATTGTGCAAATTATGACTAAAGCATGAAAGTTTTACCAGTGTTAGTACATACCATAAGGTTCATTTTCCGATCGGGAGGTAAGTCAGATTTGACCTCTGAGGATAGTGAGAGGTCAATGACCTCAATTACATTGAAAGGGTCATTTTTTCACGATTCTGGTGCAGTTTGTCTGTTTTGGGAATCATTAAAAAGGTATGTTGCCATGTGTTGGTCCATTTATCTTCTGGAGAGCCTATTTATACATAATCACAGGATGCAACCATGACTGAACAAGTGCTTTAAATGAGGTCAGTGACCTCAGAAAACAAATTTATTGAAATACACATTTAGATTATTGTGGTGTCCAGAACAGCTTGCATGATATCGTGTTGTAAGGATTATCTGTGCAACCTTAATTTTCAATGTGCACTGAACATAGTCTATAAGCTTAAAGTACAGTGAGGTCAGTTACCTCAGACACATGTATAGTACATACCGGTACATGTAATACACACACATTATCCATATAGACGCATAAATATAAAGGTGTCTGATTGCACCTAACAGTCTCCCGAACATGCACATAATGCAGTGCACTTGAGTGCAGCCTTGGTGCACTTGCAGCGGCCGGTACATCCCTTCTTTCAGCTGCAGTGGATCAGTTCGTGGCAAGATTTTGATGCCTCTGGCAGTGTCGTCCAAAGAGGCTGCCACCCAGAGGCCTCCTTTGTCCAGCCCCAGTCAGATGGGATTGGTAACTCTGGATTCAGGACCAGAGTTTGGTTCCAGCAGTTGCCCTGTAGAGATGCACGCTTTATGTGCTGCTGGAGTTCTGCCTGCGCTGGGGGAATGTTTTCTAGAGCCCTAGACTTGTGTGCGAAGAGCTGTTTCCTAGCATCGTTCACTTCCATTGTGTCACTGGTGCGGTCATACATCAGCACAACAAAGCGCTCCAGCAGTGACATTGACTCCTCACTCACATCACTTGGCATGCGTAAGAGGTCTTCAAAGGCATCAGTCACCTGTGGGAAAACTTTCCAAGTCTCCCAGGCAGTCTTCTTCCCTCTGCCAGCGAAAGAAGACACAGCTTCGTCACAGACACAGACGGCCAGCTTCAGCAGCCAGGAGGTCGGGAGGCCTTGCAGGACGCTGTACAGCCTGTGCCGTGAAGTGCTTCGTCTTCATGGCAGCAGGTGGCACACTTGTGTACACTGATGGCAGAGGTGCTACAGACTTGGTGGAACAGATGTCTTGCCCAATCACCACTACACCACGGTCGAGTCTGCCATTCGTGTGTGATGGATGTTGCATTAGGGAGATACCTGTGCCATGAAAAGAATCCTTGGCTGTCGCAGAGCTGGGGTTATGGTCAATATTATCGACAGCCCCATTAGTGAACAGTCCCTTGCGCAGCTTGGGTGGGCAAACAACTTCTTCCATATTGAAGCGCTGGCAGACACCATTGGCAATGTCTGCTGTGAGCTGTAGTAATCTATCATATGACAAACACATCCCTAGGCTGAACAGTGTGTCAATCAGACCTCTGCTCCTGGTCACAGCGTGAATCTTTAGGGACAAGTAGAGTGGGAGTGGGGTTTCTTTCTCGCGGCTGTGGCGCACTGAGGTTGACTCCACACTGCGTGCATGCTTTACACTGTTGAACACCAGTAGCTGCGATACTGTAAGAGCAGCAGTGGTGGTGCTTGTGTTGGCCAACTTAGTCTGGTGCTTGATGTTCGCCCCATCGAGGATCATGTTCACCAGAGCAAGGAGGGATGGTGTCACAGAATCTTTCTGGCAGTCAGCGTGGAACGCACCGTCAAAGGTGAACCTGGTCTGAAACATTTCTCTACGTACTACCTGTGCTGCTCTTACTAGGTGCATGGCATCACTGTCATGATCACAGGCCTTCTTCAGGGCGGGACCTATATCTTTCTCAAACAAGAGAAGTGTGTCTCGGCTCTGAGAATGGGCTCTCAGATCAGGAAGCACAGAAAGAAGTCTGTCCTTCAGTCTGGTTGTGTGTATTCTGTTGGTTACCGTGGCACCCAGCTGCTCCAGTCTCGTCTTGTAGAGGTTAGCCACGTCTGAGAGTTTAAATACAGGGGCATTGTCCTCACCTGCATGCATGTCCTCCATGAATACCACCAGCTCAGCAAAGGCTATGCCATGCAGACGATCCGCATCCTCGTCCTTGAGTGCGGCTGGTCTGATTTTGTTGTATAATGCACGGAGACAGTTGCGATGGTATTTTGCCTCAATGGCAATCATGTCTCCTGCAGACAGCTTGGCCAGCAGTTCAGTGTCCCCCAATTCAGTGGCACATCTCTGCACGTTCTTGTCAATTTCCTTTGTAGCTGCTTCTTGCAAGTCTGCAGTGCCAGCTGGCTTATTGCAAAAGAAACAGATAGGCTCGGTTGACTGTGGAAGCCTGTGGGCAGCTGCTGATCGTGTGTGCACGGTTGGAGTACCGGTACTAGATTGCTGTCCTGAAGCTGATTCTGCTCTGCTCTGCTGGTCAAACATTTTTTTCTTAAACTTTAAAAGACATTTCTTGTGCCACTGAGCACTGTGTGTCCTCAAGGTAGCTTCTACGCCATCGCCATCATCCAGTCTGTTCACGTTGAGTTGCATTGGCATGTGCCGAGGTCCCTTGAACTGGAGGAGGTCTTCTTTCAATGATGCATAGCCACTACCACTCGGTTTCATGGTTGATCTTAGTGGGCACTGCAAAGGCTCATCTGTCTCTGCTTGGCAAAGAATACAAAGCTCCCAGTTAGTTCTTGGGGGTGGTCTTGATTGTTTGGACGTAGAGGGCTGGGCTGAGTCTATGAGGATATGACGCTTTGCCATAGTGACGATCAGGTCTGGGATGCTTGTATCTTGGCTTCGATCATCAGGCAGGGAATCCTGCAACACACAAGTACAACGATTGTGTTAGTACCAGCCACCACTGTTTACATTCATTGGCATCAATATTTGATATGTTGAGGTAATTGACCTCTCACTGTCCTCAGAGGTCAAAGCTAGACACCTGTAAATAATTACCAACGCTGTGTGGAATATGTAGACACTTTTATTGGAACACAAATGCATGGTTTGTACATCATAAACATGTTTACCATTAACCAATGACGCAAAACATCAATATTTTGATACTTTGAGGTCATTGACCTCTCACGGTCCTCAGAGGTCAAATCTGCCTTACCTCCTGATCTGAAAATGAAGCTTATGGCATGTACTAACACTGGTAGAAATTTCATGCTTTAGTCATAATTTGCACAATTCTTATGATATGAGAGATTATCAGCTGTACTACCTCCTCTTCTTCTATCCTTTTCCATCTTCTTCCTCCTCCTCCTCCCCCTCATTTTTTTCAGTGGCATTTTTAGTAGTCTTTTTCCATGTGTTCTATATTATTTGTGTGTCCTGTGTGTGTTTGTGTGTGTGGTGTGTGTGTGTGTGTGTGTGTGTGTGTGTGGTGTTGTGTGTGTGTGTGTGTGTGTGTGTGTGGTGTGTGTGGTGTGTGTGTGTGTGGTGTGTGTGTGTGTGTGTGTGTGTGTGTGTGTGTGTGTGTGTTGTGTGTGTGTGTGTGTGTGTGTGTGTGTGTGTGTGTGTGTTTGTGGTGTTTGTGTGTCGTGTGTGGTGTGTGGTGTGTGTGTGTGTGTATTCATCTTTGTTTGTTGTATCTTTGTGTTTGTTGTTGGCAAACCAGTTACGCACATGCTCGTGTGGCCCGTCTCCAATCATCTTTTTATCATTCATCCTTAGTGCTTTGTGTGGCAACCACCACCCGAGAGCAGGTCAAAACCCGCAACCCGGTACCCATTCACTGGTGGGTGGACAGGGAATCGGTTTTAAGGAAACAACCCATCTGTTTCCGCTCCGCCCGGGGATCGAACCCGGGACTTCTCGATTGTGAACCGAGCATGCTTCCCTTACACCACGGAGTACCCTTGTGTGTGTGTGTGTGTTGTGTGTGTGTGTGGTGTGTGTGTGTGTGTGTGTGTGTGTGTGTGTGTGTGTGTGTGTGTGTGTGTGTGTGTGTGTGTGTGTGTGTGTGTGTGTGTGTGTGTGTGTGTGTGTGTGTGTGTGTGTGTGTGGTGTGTGTGTGTGTGTGTGTGTGTGTGTGTGTGTGTGTGTGTGTGTGTGTGTGTGTGTGTGTGTGTGTGTGTGTGTGTGTGTGTGTGTGTGTGTGTGTGTGTGTGTGTGTGTGTGTGTGTGTGTGTGTGTGTGTGTGTGTGTGTGTGTGTGTGTGTGTGTGTGTGTGGTGTGTGTGTGTGTGTGTGTGTGTGTGTGTGTGTGTGTGTGTGTGTGTGTGTGTGTGTGTGTGTGTGTGTGTGTGTGTGTGTGTGTGTGTGTGTGTGCGTGCGTGCGTGCGTGGGTACCCTACTTTGGCGAGCCCTACATGGCCTGATATTGTTTCCAGGGGCGTATTGTGGCTCACTAATGTGGAAACTGGAATTATTATTATTACTATATTGTTTACAAACATCATTTCTGTTATCATTGTCATTACTGTTCCTATAATCACCATCATCATTACTGGTATCGGTAATATCATAATACTTTACATCATCACACTTTGAATCCCTTAAAGATTACATTTACCCGACAAGATTACATCATTAGGAGACTTTTCATCACGGTTGGGCAGGCGGGCGAGCGAGGGAATGACATACATAATATAAGCCTGTATATTTAGGCCCGGCTGCTTGCCTGCATTAATATTCACGGAGTCATAATGTTAACGGAAGCCAGGCGGATAGTATACCTTTTGTCGTTGAGCTAATTAGATAAGACGGCGTGCCTGGCTGAGGACTTTATCAGGAAGGACTCGCTGGTGATAAAGTCAAGACGTGACCATCAATGTTTCCAGGTAATGAACGAGAGCTATGCATGGAGCGGGCGACCATTAATTAGGCGGCGCGATAAGACTGTTCCGGCGGCGTGGTGCTGCGGGTGGCGGTGCGGGCGTGGGAGGGAGTGGGCGCGGGAGGCTGCAGCTCATTTGCCGTGCTTGATGAATGAGCTTTTTATAGAGTGGTGGCGGCATGAGGCGGTGAGCGTGAGGCTGTTGTGACGTGTGGACGAGTGTGTGCGAGGAAGAGTCTCTGCTTTCTTGGTGCGTCTCATTGTCGTGAAGAAAAGGAGGAAATAGCGAAGCGAATCGAAGTGTTGTGCGTGTGTAGGTGTGCCTGTGCGTGTGTGTGTGTGTATGTGCGTGTGTGTGTGCGTGTGTGTGTGTGTGTGTGTGCGTGTGTGCGTGTGTGTGTCCGTGTACATATCATAGTGTGCGCCAGTCCATATGTGTAAAATAAACAATGAACACGAGAAAAAACAAGTCTCCAAAACGATTACTCTTCAAGTTTACATTAGTCTGCTATCGAAATAGAGCTTATAATCCCCAATGTCGCCACCGTCCTCACCTGAACTGCAGGAAGCGCGCGTGCACCTGTCTGGAAGGTGGGGGGGAGGGGGGGTTATAGGTAATTGAATTGGGCCATCTGTAATAGCCGTCCATTAGATAGACAGCCCGGAATTAAGAATTATTTGTCCTAGATAGCCGAGTCGCGGGTGTGTGTTAAACGCGCGTGACTCTGATAAACGCAGGCGATCCATCAGCGCAACAGGTGACGGTGTGTAGGCCAGGGCTCGAAGGGGGGGTAGGAGGGGAGGGGGGAATATTGGGGGAAAGGGGGGAGGAGGGGGGCAGGGGGTAAAGAAGGCTAATGGACCGGATCAGGACTGGGCAGGGAAAGGGAGGAGGCACAGAGAGAGAGAGAGAGAGAGAGAGAGAGAGAGAGAGAGAGAGAGAGAGAGAGAGAGAGAGAGAGAGAGAGAGAGAGAGTGTATGTGTATGTATATCTGTGTATGTGTGTGTGTGTGCGTGTGTGTGTGTGTGTGTGTAAATGCGTGCTTGCGTGTGTTCGAGGGTAGGAGGGAAGGGATGATGGAGTCCCTGGGGGGTGGTAAGAGACTGGAGCAGAGTCCTGGTCGGAACAACCACTCGGGAAAATGAAGAGACGAAGGAAAAAGATAAAATATAAAAGATGAGCCGTAAAAATGCAGGATATAAAAAGAAAACAATATTGTTAGGTTGTGAGCCCTTGTTAAAGCTAGATTAGACATTATCATTATTGTCCAAGCGAGCGAAGCGAGCTTGGGACACCTATTTCAGCCGAAATCAGTGTCATATAGGCTTGTAAAATGTTTCCTCTTCTTCTTCTTCTTGTGACTACTTTTGTGGGAGCCGGGTATACAGGTGCAAAGGAAAACATTTGGCGCAGAAAGTTATATTTCGTCTCTTAACTCATTGTTCAAGCGAGCGAAGCGAGCTTTTACCATTTATGCTAAAATTCGTAATATATTGTGCCTGGAGACATTAGTGCAGTGGCGAAATTAATGCATTAGTGCAATGAAAATAAAATCCGTTCGTAATCCTCACAACAACAGTGTCTGAAGGAGACTGAGGAGGCTCTGAGCGTCGCCGCTCACCGATACCACCACCACCACACCACCAACACCACCACCACCACCCCCACACCACAACACCACCACCACCACCACCACCACACCACGACACCACCACACCACCACCACCACCAACACCACACCACCAAGCACCACCACCCACACCACACCACCACACCCACCCCACACCACCACCACCAACCGCACCACCACACCACACACCACACCCACAACCACCTCTACCACCACCACACCACCACCACCACCACACCACCACCACCACCGTGCACCACCACCCACCACCACCACACCACCACACCACACCACCACACACCACCCACCACCACCACCACCCCACCACACCACACCACACCACACACCACACCACACACCACCACCACCTCTACCACCCACCACCACCACCACCACCACACCACCACCACACCGTGCACCACCACCACACCACCACCACCACCGTTGCACCACCACCACACCACCACCACCACAACACCACACCACCACCACCACCACACCACCACACCACCACCACACCACCACCACCACCACCGTGCACCACCACCACACACCACCACCACCGTGCACACCACCACCACCAACCACCACCACCCACCACCACCCACCACCACCACCACCCACCACCACCACCACCCCACCACCACCACACCACCCACCACCACCACCACCACCACCACACACCACCACCACACCACCACCACCACCACCACCACCACACCACACCACACCACCACCACCACCCACCGCACCACCACCACCACCACACCACTACCACCACCACCACACCACCACCTCTACCACCACACCACCACACCACACCACCACCACCACCACCACCACCACACCACCACCACCACACCACCACCACCACCACACCACACACCACCACACCACCACCACCACACTACCACCACCACCACCACCACCACCACACACCACCACACCACACACCACCACACCACCAACACCACAAACCACCACCACACCACACCACCACCACCCACCACCACCACACCACCACCATACCACCACCAACCACACCACCAACCACCACCACACCACCACCACACCACCACCATCACCACCACCACACCACCACCACACCCCCACCACCACCACCACCACCACCACCATCACCATCACCACCACCCACACACCATCACCATCACCACCACCATCACCACCATTACCACCACCACCACTACCACCACCACAACCACAACCACAACCACACCACCACCACCACCACCACCACCACCACCACCACCACACCACCACCACCACCATCACCACCACCACCACCATCACCACCACCACCACACCACCACCACCATCACCACCTTCACCACCACCACCACCATCACCATAACAACCACCATCACCACCACCACCACCACCGCCATCACCACACTATTTTTTTTTAAACTTTTTGTTTTACTTTTTTCAAGAGGTTTTCAAGGTCAGGTTGTAATATAAATATTTTAAGGTGAGGATATTTAAAAAGTTGACTTTAGCCTGTGCGAGTCTGGACACGTTCCACATCTTTAGTGTGGACGTCTATTTCCTAGTTATTAAAATTATTACTATCACTACTATCAAGTATAGACGTCCAGCTTCTGGCCCCTTTGCTTTTGGCTCAGTTCTTGCGGCTGGAACGTGACAGCGAGCCACGTTCCAGCCAATTAACTCATTACGTGAATTACTCATTCAAGGCTTGTTCTATGCAAAACGTTTATTTAACAGACCCCCGTTGATTTTGACAGGACTACCTGCATGTCAAATTTGAGCTCAATCCGACAATAATTAGGAGTAGTTTACGCTTATTACTCATTAAGGGCTTATTTTACGCAAAACATTTCTTCCGACGACCCCCATTGATTTTGACAGCACTACTTGCATTTCAAATTTCAGCTCAATCCAATAATATTTAGGAGTAGTTATACACTTTTTGGCGGAAACTTGGTTCCACGGGTCTTATGGTAAGCGACAGCGAGCTCGCTGTCAATTATTATTTGTATTACTATCATTGTTATAATTATTATTATTATCATCACTATTATCAATTATAGACGTCCAGCCTCTGGCCTCTTTGCTTTTGGCTCAGTTCTTGCGGCTGGAACGTGACAGCGAGCCACGTTCCAGCCAATTAACTCTTTACGTGATATTATTCATTAAGGGCTTGTTCTATGCAAAATGTTTGTTTAACAGATCCCCCGTTGATTTTAACAGCACTACTTGCATGCCGAATTTCAGCTCAATCCGACAATAATTAGGAGTTGTTTACGCTTATTACTCATTAAGGGCTTGTTTTACACAAAAAGTTTCATCCGACGACCCCCATTGATTTTGACAGCACTACTTGCATGTCAAATTTCAGTTCAATCCGATAATATTTAGGAGTAGTTATACACTTTTTGGCGGAAACTTGGT
>JACEEZ010009780.1:157500-170000 GCA_016584305.1 Chionoecetes opilio | reverse complement strand
TTACATTTCATCAAATTTGGAGACGAAAGTTCATTATCATTATCATCATCATCATTGTTATCATTCTTATCATCAATATTATCATTATTATTAATGTTCTACAATTAGATACATTATAGCCCATGGAAAGCAATTTGCTATAAATGGAGATATTGGTCTTTGTGTGATTTATTTATTCAGCACAACGCAATGCTCATTTAGAGGCTTGCATAAATCATCGCCCATCCCCCCCCAACACCACACACACACACACACACACACACACACACCACACACACACACACACACACACACACACCATGTGATGGTCAGGTTGATAGCGTGCTGGTCTCCCATTCTGTAGGTAGGCGGTTCGAACCCTCGCGTTCCCGGGATATTTTCACTGACAAATTTGGACGGTGACTGTCCCCCTTGAGCAAGGGGATGGAGGGGGTGTGAGGTCCCAGCTTTGCCCAAAGATCGGTAATAATGAGCTCCAAGCTCGCACTGAGAGGGTGAAACTGGCGATCGCGCTCGCTTTGAAGAAGCCATGGGTGAATAACACACACACACACCTGCCTACGTGGTCAAGTGGATTGGAGCACCAGGTCTTTCTGTGGTGGGGCGTTCGATCCCCGGCCCGCACACACACACGAAATGACGACCAATATTTACCCAAAGGAGAAAAAAATCACATGTCCTTTTATTTTAACGTATGAAAAGAATATTAGGTTTTTTATAAGATGAGTTGGCGGAGAAAACCCAAAATGAATTCCTGGTCTTCGGGTTCTGAAATAGGTCTCGTATATTTATATTGTGGATGGAAAAGAGGGAAGGAGGAGGAAGAGGAGGAAGGAGGAAGAGGAAGAGGCAGAGAAGGGGGAGGAAGTGGAAGAGGAAGAGGAGGAGGAGGAGGATCTTGCAGGCAGTCGTTTGGTAGTTTCATATAAAATTTCCTTCATACTCTGCAGAAAGCATCGCTAAGGACGACAACGTACATTTGGGCGGCCGAAAAATGTGTGTATGAATGGCGAGTGTTATGGTGGTGGTGTGTGGGACGAGGGAGAGGAGTGTGTGTGTGTTTTTTTTTTTTTACATCACAAAGAACTGGCCAAGACAAAAATGGGTAAAAAAGTCCGCTTAGTTGCCAGTCCCTATAAAGAAGACAGTAAGAGAATAAAATAAAAAAGAGGGTGAGCCAATTTAGTTCGGGAGGTGTCTTGTTAATCTTCTATTGAAAAGATTTAAGCCATACGAAAGTGGAAAAATTGAATCAGGAAGAGAGTTCCAGAGTTTACCAGTGAAGGGGATGAAAGAGTAAAGATACTGATTAACTCTTGCATTAGGAAGATGGACAGAATAGGGATGAAAATGAGTAGAAAGTCTTGTGCAGCGAGGCCGCGGGAGGGGGGGATGCAGTTAGCAAGTTCAGAAGAGCAGTAAGCATGAAAATAACAGTAGAAGAGAGCAAGAGAAGCAACATTGCGGCGGTGATTTAAAGATTGAAGACAGTCAGTCAGCGAAGAGGAGATTGATGAGACGAAAAGCTTTTGACTCAACCCTGTTTAGGAGAGCTGTATGAGTGGATCCTCCCCAAACATGTGAGACATACTCCCTACATGGGCGGATAAGGCCCCTGTAGAGAGCAAGCAATTGGGAGGGAGAAAAAAAAGGACGCAGACGCCACAGGACACCTAACTTCTTAGAAGCTGTTTTAGCAAGAGATGAGATGTGAGATTTCCAGTTCAGATTTTTAGTAAAGGTTAATCCTAGAATGTTCATTGTAGAAGGAGACAGTTGAGTGTCATTGAAGAAGAGGGGATAGTTATCTGGTAGGTTTTGTCGAGTAGATAGGTGAAGAAATTGGGTTTTTGAGGCATTGACCAAAACAAGGTTAGCTTTGCCCCAATCTGAAATTATAGAAAGATAAGAAGTTAGGCGCTCGGTGTGCCTCAGTGCCTCTCCCTGTTGTAGAAATAGAGTAAGGGAGTCTCTCTCTCCTCTCTCTCTCTCTCTCTCTCTCTCGTCTCTTCTTCTCTCCTCTCTCTCGTCTTTCTCTCTCTCTCTTCTCTGTCTCTCTCTCTCCTCCTCCTCTCTCTCTTCTCTCTCTCTCCTCTCTCTCTCCTTCTCTCCTCTTCTCTCCTCTCTCTCTCTCTCTCTCTCTCTCAATTCAAGATGGTGCTAAATGTTAATCCTACACACACACACACACACACACACACACACACACACACACAAAGGACAGCACTGCGACCTTCTTTAGGCGGGAAACCATCAGACACATCAACTTTAACTGTTCCATTAATTCTCTCTCGCTAATACCTTTAATCCCGGCGAGGGTCTCCACCTGTTGCTGCACAACCACTGCTTCACCTGAGAGTGTCACCGCTGCCTCCCGCCTCCCTCATCACGTCACTCCCTCACCCCGTAACCACGAGTCACTTTGCCACGTGTCCTCTCCCCTGTCACTTATAATCAGCACCTCACTTGTTTCACTCCCTCTTCATTCCCTCTCCACTCCACTCCACTCCCTCCCCACTCAGTACACTCCACAAAACACACATGCAAACCCAGCCCTCAAATGTGTAGGGTGGCAGCTGAGGTAGTTAACTGGGCAATTAATAAAAAACGTAAAAAACACTCCAATTTGCCACAAAGAAATCGGCAATAAAACAATAAAATGAAAAAAATTTGGGGTCGGTCAGAAAACAACACACACAAACAACACACAAAAAAAGCCTGTATATATGCGGTAGTCGTACTGATTAATTCTACGTTGCTGTAAATTACTAAGAGGATAAACAGATGAGGCAATAAAGTTTCTAAAGCAGTAAAAATTTTGGGTGGCACCGCTACAACTCCCCCTTCCCAGAATTTTTGTTTCCTCTCTCTCTCTCGCTGCCCTTCCCTCCCCTCCCCCTTTCGCGGAGCTGACGGGCCGTGGGAGAGGAAGGAGGGTAGGGGGGGGAGGCAATGTGTTGTGTGGTGTGTTTGCTGCAGCCCAACCTTACTGACAAAAATTTTTATTAGTTGCTTTATTTTGGGAAAGGGCGGTGCATGGCGGTGTGTTGCGAGAAAAACTGTATGTGTACGTTAAATAAGGGAAGAAAAACACTGGATGACACTTAAGCTAAAAATTTTCCCCTAACAAACAGTGAGGTTTGGTGCCCCTTTTCACACACCACACACACACAAAAACCACCCCACACAACAAAACAAAACACACACACACACACACACACACACAAAAACCCCCAAAACTACACGCACATGGACATATCCTAATTATAAAAAAAAACTGACAAATTAATTTTCATTCGTCTGTAAAAAATGAGGGCTTTGATCATGGTGTTCTTTGCAGTTTGAATGATTTATCCCTAAGGCTGACCCGCTTTGACTTTTGCGAAAAACAAAAACGGGTTAAAAGTATCGGGAAAATGAAATCCTCACTGTCCATTAAAGTATCGGTACAGGGAGCCCTTTAAAGCTTTTGGGCGCGTCCACAACGCACACAAAAACCACTTAATGAGGCGAGGATGATTCAACACTAACACAGGTAGAAGCACTTACCTTTTTTTTTCAAAATTTTTTTCCCCATAATTTCAACAGGCTTTTTTTTTTTATGAGTCAGGGCCCTTTTTATCTTTTTTCTTGATTCAAAAAGGGCCTTTTTTTTCGCTTTTTATTTAAAATGTCAAAAGTCGTTTTTTTTTCTTCTTTTTTTAAATGTCAACAGGCTATTATCAGTTTTTTTTATATGATGTCACGACTTTTTTTATCTATTTTTTTTTTTTAATGGTTTAACAAAGGGCCTTTTATACTTTTTTTTTTAATGCAACAGGCTTTTTTTTTACTATCCTTTCTTAAAGATGTCAACAGGCTTTTTTCACTTTTTTTTTTAATGTTTCAACAGGCCTTTTTAACTTTTCTTAAAGATTCAAAGGCCTTTTTATCTTTTCTTAATTTCAACAAATTTTTTTTTCTTTTTTTCTTAATGATTTCAAAAGGTTTTTTTTTAAAACCTATTTTTTTCTAAAGAGTCAATAGGGTTTTTTTTATCTATATTTTTTTAATGGTGTCAACAGGGTTTTATCTTTCTTAAAGAGTCAACAGGGGCCTTTTTATCTTTCTTAAAGGTGTCACAACCTTTTTTTTTATCTTTTTTTTAAAGATGTCAGCAGGGGTTTTTGTTTTTTATCTTTTTTTTAAAGTGTCAACAGGCTTTTTTTATTTATCTTTTTAATGATGTAACGGCTTTTTGGTTTTTTTTTTTTTTTTCTTAATGAGCAAAAGGCCTTTTTATTTTATCTTTTCTTATGATGCAGGGTCTTTGAAGTTTATTCTTTGCATTTCCACTAAAAAAAACATTTCCTTTTAAACACATACGTCATCATCCCTTTTTTAATCATATAAGCCCCAATATTATTTTTCTTCCCCGTCCCAGCAAATTTTAAACCTTTTTTTTTTTATATGCTAACAAATCGCTTTTAAAGCCTCCCCTTTCAATACACTGAAAAAAAAACATTAACCCCCGTAAACACCCTTTGTCATCATCCTTAACATCATAAAATACATCAAAAATTTTGTTTTTTTTTTTTTTTGGGGGGGGGGGACCATTAGTCCCATTATACTCTTTACGCTTTTTTGGGGGGCCCCATCGAACATTTAACCCCCAAGGCCCAGAACTAATTTCCCTTGTAAATTTGGGTAACTGATTTTGTAGGGCCGTTTTATTTAATAACAATATTCTATAGCATGACCTTTTAGTATCCTTGTCCACTACTAATTTGTGTATTAAACTACTTATCGTAAATTTTGGCTAACAAAGACATTTTATTAGCAAAGGGAAAAAACGGGGGTGAAGGGGTAACGTGGTAAACAATAAGTTGTTTGATGCCCCCCGCCCGTTGAAAAAAAAGTTTTCATTTTCCCGCGGAAGATGGTCTGGAGTCCCCCTTTTTTGCCCCTGGCGCAGGGGCAGGTGAGGGGGGGTCCGCTACGCTGGTTTCCATCCCCATTGAAATTCCAAACGATTTTTTTGCCCCAATGTTTTTGCGTGACCTTAAAACCCGAATGTTTTGTGCCTTATATGACTGTGTGGTGGAGTGGATGTGTGTATGTTGGGGGTGTGTGTGGTGTGGTGTGGTGTTTACGTTTGTTGTGTGTGTGTGGGTGGTGTGTTGGGGTGTGTTTTGGTGTTGTGTTTGTGTGGTTTTTTGTTTGTTTGTGTGTTTTTGGTGTGTGTGTGTTTGTTTTGTTTTTGTGTTTTGGGGTTTTGTGGGGTTTTGTGTGGTGTGGTGTGTTGGGTGTTTGGGTGTGTGTGGTGTGTGTTGGTTTTTTTGTGGGTGTGTGTGTGTTTTTTTTGGTTTTGGGGGTGGTGTGGTTTTTTGGGTTTGGGTTTTGTTTTGGGTTGGGTTTTTACCCCCCCCCCCCTTGGGTCACGACGCCATTTTTTACCCCAAACTTCGACTTGGAGTCAAAGTCTTTGGGGTTCTGGGATTCAAACCCCCCCATCCCCCCCTGGGGAAGACCCAGGGGGGTTGGACCCCCCAATTTCCTTCTGAACTGTGCAAGGTCCAGAAGGTTGAGAATTGCAGGTTCTTGGTATCAGAGACCAGAGCTGCACCGCTGGAAATGGTATAGTAATGCTGGAGGGGTAGCTAGGGAGATCGACCACATCCTCGTTAGTACTCGTTGGAGGATCCTCCAGAACTGCAGGGTTTACCGGAGTGCTGAGTTCTTTGGAACAGATCACAGACTTGTTGTTGCTACACTTAAGCTTCATGTCAAGTCCAGAAGAATCTCAAGAGGTAACCGTACTGTGTTTCATCTTTTGAAACTGAAGGACTTGACATGTGCTCATGAGTATGCGATGGCAGTCTCAAATCGGTTTGATGTGCTCGGTGCCCTCGGGGACCCTGTAGAACTGTGGGATACCTTTAAACGTGAAACTCTACAGGCTGCCAAGGAGTGTATTGGGGAGCGCCCGAGGTCAAGGCGTGGTTTTGTCTCGACGGAGACGCTGGAGAAAATTGAGGAGAGTCGCGCTGCCAGGCTGGCTGGGAACCAGGACCAGCAAAGGGCTCTGTCACGCCGGACTAGAACCCTCCTGGGGAGAGACAAGGAGAGGTATGTCAGGAGTCTCGCTGAGGATGTCGAGGGTCATTTGAACGCTAATGACCTCCGACCCGCCTACCGAGCCCTGAAGAAGCTCCGTTCCAAGTCTCCTTCTCGGGCGAGTGCTATTCGAACAGCAGATGGGCGCCTCGTGTCGGATATGGATGGGCAGATGGCTCGTTGGGCTGAGTACTTTGGGCAGTTGTTCACGGTGGACCCTCCAACTGTGCAGCTTCACACCACTGGATTACAGACAGTGGATGCCGATCCTCCCATTGACGAAACCGCACCCTCTCTTGACGAAGTCAGAGAGGCTGTAGCAAAGTTGAGGGGTGGAAAGGCAGCTGGTGTTGGTAATATCAGTGTGGAGCTCCTCAAAGCTGGGGGTGAGGCTATGATCCGCGGGTTGCATGCTGTCCTGACTGCCGTGTGGCAATCAGGTACCATTCCTCCTGACTGGAAAAGGAGGCTGGTCGTCCCTATCTGGAAAGGGAAAGGGGACCGTCAGGACTGCAACAATTACCGCGGTATTACACTGCTCAGCGTACCAGGCAAGGTGCTTGCCCATCTATTGCTGACACGGATTCGCAGTCATCTGGTGAAGCATCAGAGACCTCAGCAGCCTGGTTTCACGCCTGGTAAGTCAACAACGGACCGTATCCTAGCGCTTCGTGTCCTTGTGGAACGCCGACGTGAGTTTTGACAGGGGATGCTTGCAGCCTATGTTGATCTCAAGAAGGCATTTGGCTCAGTGCATCGTGAGTCACTCTGGAATCTTCTGCGACTTCGCGGGATTCCTGCAAGGACTATTGGTTTGATAACTGGTCTGTATTCTGGGACTGAGAGTGCTGTGGAGTGTGGGGCAGGTGTCTCCAGCTTCTTTCCTGTGAATACAGGAGTGAGGCAGCTGTGCGTCCTTGCCCCATCACTTTTAAACGCTTGTATGTACTGGGTATTGGACAAGGTTGTAGATCAAAGTGATTGTGGAGCATCCGGCAGCAGCACCAAGATCACTGATCTTGTTTTGCCGATGATGCAGTAATCTTTGCGGAGTCGCTGGAGGTCCTGGTGTTGGCTTTCGAGGCGCTGCACGAGGAGGCAAAGCCTTTGGGACTTGAGGTCTCCTGGCTCAAGACCAAGGTCCAGGTGTTTGAAGACTTACTAGATGAAGTAGTACAGTCTGTTCATGCGTGTGGCGAGGACATTGAGATCTTGGAAAGTTTTACATACCTTGGTAGCGCAGTCCATAATGATGGCGAGTCACGTCAAGAAGTCTTACGGCGGATTGGCATAGCCCACGGTGCTATGGACTCGCTCAGCGGGAGTATTTGGCGTTGTCGGTACCTGTGCAGGAGGACAAGGATACGGATCTTCAAGTCGCTTGTGATCCCTGTCTTACTCTATGGTTGTGAGACATGGACACTAAATAGTGACTTGAAGAGACGAATCAATGCCTTTGGTAATAAATGGCTTCAAAGAAGCATGGGGTATCGCTGGGATGATTACGTGTCAAATCAGCGATTGCACCGTGAGACTGAATCGGGGCCTATTACCTGCATAGTCCGTCAGCGCCAACTTCGGCTATATGGGCATGTGGCACGCTACCCTGAAACCGATCCTTCCCACCGGGTTGTACTTGTAAGAGACAATCCGGCGTGGAGGAGGCCAAGGGGCCGTCCTCAAGGCTCGTGGATGGGGTAAGTTGAAGTTTCTTGTCGAGAGCTGCTTGGTATGGGAAAGGAGCCTGCATGGGAGCTCGCGCGTGGTGACCCCCGGGAGTGGAGTCGTTGGGTGGGCAAGGCGACGCGCCCCCCGGCGTTTGCCCCCAATGATTGATTGATTATCATCATAGTTTTGTTATGATTGTTGCTATTTATATAATTATTTCTAGTATTATTGTCACTTTTTATCATTTTTATTACCAGCATCATTATATATATCAGTATGTAGCAGTATGTGAAGGGTAATTGACTGTGTGGGTTGAATTTTTTTTACTCGGTTTAAGAAATCTTCTTCATTTATTATGCCATGTCTGTCACATGTCATCATTTATAATAATAATGATAATAGTTTCATTCGCACCCGAAGGCATATAGGAAAACAACAACAACATAATATAATAAAGATAATGGTAATGATGATAGTAATGATAGTTATGATAATAATAACAATAGTAATGATACATGCTCTCTCTCTCTCTCTCTCTCTCCTCTCTCTCTCTCCTCTCTCTCTCCTCTCTCTCTCTCTCCTCTCTCTCTCTCTCCTCTCTCTCTCTCTCTCTCTCTCTCTCTCTCTCTCTCTCTCTCTCTCTCTCTCTCTCTCTCTCTCTCTCTCTCTCTCTCTCATTTATTAATGTGTGTATCTTACATTGCATCCATTTACCTGTATTTCATCCATTTTTGTTAACATTTTTATACCATTTTCATGAGTGTCTTTATCAGGACATCTTTGTTCTCGCAAACTTTTAACTTTTCCTACTCCACTACTTTCTCATTCCTCATATTCGCCTTTTTATCCCTTAAACCCTTCACGCCCAGATTTTTCCTTTGTTTAAAAAAGATTATATGATGTCGATCCGTAAAATTACGAAAAGTAACTAAATAAACCAAATTAGCTAGGTGACAAGGATACTAAACAAGTCATATCTATAAAAACATTGCTTCTATTAATTAAAAAACATCTAATGGTGGTCAAATTACAATGGAAATTCCGTTCTGGGCGTGAAGGGGTTAATTCCGTTGTTGAATCCTCCCTCCAACCTCTTCCTCTCCTCCTTATTTCTCTCCCTCTTCTTCTACTTGACTTATTGCCAGGCATGGAGGAACTTTTCTCTTTTTCTCTCCACTTTTTCAGAAATGGAATCAGGGGGATGAAAATGGTTATCGGAAATTAAAAGTTATAATGTCGCTAAGGACTGTTAACAGGAAAGATCGAAGCCGGCGCATGGTAGCATTTTAAATTGTTTCCTTTTTTCTCGTACTTAACAGCATAATCTTGTCCACTTTGGCCTTTAATTGGCTCTGGGAGGACTTTTAGTTTATGTTGGTTGCTAGAAAGAGAGATAATTTTTTATGTTATTTAAAAGTTATAATTTTTTATTTAATTTATAGTTTTCTTATGCTTGTGAGAGAGAGAGAGAGAGAGAGAGAGAGAGAAGAGAGAGAGAGAGAGAGAGAGAGAGAGAGAGAGAGAGAGAGAGAGAGAGAGGGAGAGAGGGAGGGAGGGAGGGAGGGAGGGAGGGAGGGAGGGAGGGTTTACACTTTTACGGAAACTCAATACTTCGTTATTTCGTGAACTTTTGTCACGCAACAACAGAGACAAAACTGTTATATTAGTAATTCTCTAATCTACACCAGTGAATGTCAGTCAAGTATTATTCATAAGATAAAATTTAATTTCCACCCACTCGAGAGGCGTAGAGTAAGGGGCGATCTGATAGAAGTTTTTAAGTGGTTAAAGGGATACAATAAAGGAGATGTAGGAAAAGTTCTTACAGCTAGTAAGCAGGGTAGAACAAGAAGTAACGCATTCAAGCTGGAAAAGCGTAGATTTAAAAAGAAACTAGGGAGAAACTGGTTCACAAATAGGGTGGTGAATGATTGAAATGGACTCAGTAGACAGGTGGTCAGTGCGGAGTCAATGGGAAGCTTTAAAAAGAGTCTGGATAAATTCATGGATGGGGAAGAGAGGTGGATGTAGGTAGTATTAAGTAACAGGAACTACCTCGTGTATGTCTCACGGCCTCTTGTAGCTTCCTTATTTTCATATGTTCTCATGTTCTTAAGATAACATCAGAATCCAGGAAAGAAACGAAATATATGATTGAAAGTTTAAAGTAATGATATGATATTTGTTTCCCTACAGACGGCTGTTGTCTTCTATCTGGAGCTTCAAGTCGTTACCTTAATGGTCATCTGAGGAGCCTAACAAGTCAGCGTTGGGGAGGAACAGAACACATAACCACATAACAAGGTACGTGAAGGAGATACAACAATAACACGAAGGTAAGCATGATACTGTGCAAGGTATGAACACAAGAATGTTTATTGTATTGAAAATTTGGCGGAACTTGTGATTATATGCTCGCTTTGGCTCCGCTGGCCCTGGGAATGAGCTTGTTAAACAAAAGAAAGAAAAGAGAAAAAAAAAAAATAAAACCACAAAATCCTTCAAAAAAACATTATAAAACACAATTAAGGGATTCATGGAGAGAGGACGTACGAGCAGAAATAATAAAATAAACAATACCCACAAAAATCCCACAAAAATGATAAAACACAATTAAGGGATTCGTGCAGAGAGACGTACGAGCAAAAGATAATAAAATAGAATAAACAGTAACCACAAAAAATCCCACAAAAAACATATAACGCAATCAAGGGCTTCATGGCGAGAGGACGTAAGCGAAGACGGACGAGCCTGTTAACCCTTTCACGCCCAGATCTTTCCTTTGCTATATAAAATCGTCTGTTCTTAGCTATAAAATTACGAAAAGCAACTTATTATACCAAATATGCTAGTGGACAAGGATACTAAACAGGTCATATCTATAAAAACATTGCTTATATTCATAAAAAAAATATCTAATGGTGGTCAAATTACAAGGAAAATTACGTTTTGGGCCTCAAGAGGTTAAACAAAAAAAAAAATACATTTGTGACGGTGTGTTGTTGGGTTGTTGCTCTGATTACACAACCTTTTATAACTGTGTCAACATTCCTTCTACGACTTAAACTTGGGCGAACCGTTGACCTTTCGAGACTAAATAACTAAATGAAGATAAACTGGCCTTCCCACTTTTCTAATTCCCCTACTTTCTACTTTATAGGGACTGGCAGCTACCGGGCTTTTTTTCTATATCATTTTTTTTGTTTTTGCCCTTGGTAGTCCCTTATGATGTCTAACATAGTAATAACAGGAGAACAAAGGGCGCAAGGAAGGAGGGATGGATCTGTTATATTGGTGCTACTGTTTACCTGATGTCGGGAGTTAGAAAGAAACTATAGGTGGTGCAAGGCTAGGTTCAGATTAGGTTAGGTAAGGTTCAGGTTAGGTTAGGTAAGGTTAGGTAGGGTTCTGGTTAGGTAAGGTTAGGTTAGGTAAGGTTCAGGATAGGTTAGGTAAGGTTCTGGTTAGGTTAG
This sequence comes from Chionoecetes opilio, assembly GCA_016584305.1. NCBI lineage: Eukaryota > Metazoa > Arthropoda > Malacostraca > Decapoda > Majidae > Chionoecetes > Chionoecetes opilio. The sequence continues at coordinate 158,763 of JACEEZ010009780.1, read as the reverse complement.
TAAGGTTCAGGTTCAGGTTAGGTATGAGGGATAAGGAAGGATTAGGAGAATACTAGGAAGGAAAATAAGGAATAATAGGGTGAGAGAAGGATGTGTGAGTAGCGAGGTGGGTGATAGAGAAGTGGGAAGGACTGGTTCAGGGTAGATTAAGAACCGGGGAAGTTGGGAGAGGCTTAAATGGTGGCAGCGGAAGGATCGGAAAGGGAATCAAGAAGAAAAAATTGGGTTAGCTTAGATTAGGTTATTATGTATACCTTATGTCCAATACTTCTTTGTCTCCTTGTTACTTGCTTTCCTATATTTGGGGAAGGCAGGGAAAGGATAAATCTGGTTTGGGTTATAAAGTTGGTTTAGGTTAGGTTAGGTTAGGTTAGGTTAGGTTAGGTTAGGTTAAGTTAAGTTATTTTGTATACCTTACCTCCAATACTTTTGTTTCCTTGTTACTCTCTTTCGTATATTCGGGGAAGGAAAGGAAAGGATAAATCTGGGTTGGGTTATATAGTTGGGTTAGATTAGTTAAGTTAGGTTTGGTTAGGTTAGGTTAGGTTATTCTGTATACCTTCCAATACTATTTTGTCTCCTTGTTACTATCTTTCGTATATTCGGGGAAGGAAGGGAAAGGATAAATCTGGGTTGGAATTTTGAAGTTTTTTGTGTGTCATTCCTGGCGCGGTATTGTTGAGGAGACGACGTGGCGGTGATTACATCAGTGTGCATGGGTGTTAGCGGCCGAGGAGTGGTGTTGGGCGGCGCGAGACAGATAATAACACAGGAACATTTGCTCTGAATGACGGCTGTTGCGGCGCCTCGAGCTGCGTGTTGGGTTTCAGATACTTCCACTTTGAGGTGAAAAAGAAAAACTCTCCATTCCTTATTTTTTGTGAGTGGGAGAGAAGAAATTGCGAAGCGTTGTTCCGTACGTGTACTGCAGATGAAGTGAAGACTAATGAGTGGTGGTAGGTAGAGAAATCGGCACTTGGTATCAAACGCTGGCCAAATTTAATACTTTGGTAATCATCTAACTGTGAACTGCGTCTACGTAGGTTTACATTAGCTTTAAGTATGTTTTAGGTTTGAATTTGATTAGGTAGGTTAAATTATTCTGTTACATTATTTCTAATGCAATGTTTATTTGTCACTTTCTTTACTACGATCGGGGAAAAAGCATTATTTCGTCATTACACTCCAAAATCCTTTGTTTATCTTAGAACAGCACGGCAGACGACCACTGCTGCTCCTATAGATGGTAAAAGCAGGGTGTGT
>JACEEZ010009780.1:140000-150000 GCA_016584305.1 Chionoecetes opilio | reverse complement strand
GAGAGAAGAGAGGGGAGAGAGAGAGAGAGAGGAAAAGAGAGAGAGAGAAGAGAGAGAGAGAGAGAGAGAGAGGGGATGAGAGAGAGAGGGAAGAGAGGAGAGAGAGAGAGAGAGAGAGGAGAGGGGAAGAGAGAGAGAGAGAGAGGGGAGAGAAGTAGAGGGGAGAGAGAGAGAGAGAGAGAGAGAGAGAGAAGAGAGGAGAGGAGAGAGAGAAGAGAGAGAGAGAGAGAGAGAGAGAGAGAGAGAGAGAGAGAGAGAGCAGAGAGAGAGAGAGAGGAGAGAGAGAGAGAGGGAAAAGAGAGAGAGAGAGAGAGAGAGAGAGGAGAGAGAGAGAGAGAGAGAGAGAGAGAGAGAGAGAGAGAGAGAGAGAGATGAGAGAGAGAGAGAGAGAGAGAGGGAGAGAGGGAGAGATGGGAGAGATGGGAGAGATGGGAGAGATGGGAGAGATGGGAGAGAGAGGAGAGAGATGGGAGGAGTGGGGGTGGGGGTGGGGGAAGGGAGGCTGAGGGGGATGAGAGGTCAATCAGCAGTTTGGGGACAGGGTGGGTCCCTTGGGCGGGGGTGTCCCGGAAAGCGGCATGGGGGTCTCGGTCCCCCCGGGGGCCAGATGGGGGAGCTGCGGGTTTGGTGGGTTACTCTCAGGTAGCCTTCGGGTTTGGGGGAAGACAGGCAAGGGTTCTGGCCCCCCTGCCGGGGCCCCAGTAAGGGGGCTGGGCGGTTTGGGTGGCGTTCCACTCCCACTCCAGAAACCTCGGTTTGGGAGTAATTTGTACCGGACTAAGGGTTTGGGCGGCCCATAACAATCAGCAGTGGAGTATACAGGGTGGGTCCGTGGGGAGTTTCTGTGGAAACACAGGTGGGGTTTCTCCGCCCCCGGCCGCCAGCAGTTTGGAAGTGAGGACTGGGGTTTTCTTCCTCTCCACCCGGACAATGGAACAGTGGGCCCGGGCTAGGTTTTAGGCCCCAATCAAAAAACTAGGTTACAGGGCGTGGGGTACAGTTGACAGGGGGGAAACTTTGCTCAAGGAGGGAAGGACCACAGGAAGGTTTTGGTTTCTCGGTCCCCCGGTGGGGGGCCCCGCGTGAAAGGGACTCGTTGGTGGCGTTCCCCCCACTCCAGGAAGCCGTCAAGGTTCTGGGAAGAGGGATGCGCGGGCTGGGTTTACCGGCCACATCAATTTCCAAAAACCTCTGGGTTCGGCCCTCGAAGGTCGCCAACCCGGACACGAGGGAAGGGGTCTTGTCTAAAGGGCCCGTTCCCGGGCCACCAGAAAACGCCCGGGGCCCTCTCCTGGATGTACTTTGCGCGCCTCCACCCCTCGGAGTGACACACCAAAAGGGAAAATGGGGCCTCGGGGGAGCTGGAACCCCCAAACCCCCCAGACCCACCAGCCCTGTTCGAGCCGGTGAGTCCTCTCGACTCACTGGAACAACCGCAGGGATGTCGCGGCGCTTGTGGTATTCCACAAGGCACAGGTGCAGGGAGTGCCACACCTGGCTGGGTTACGACAGCCTCCGAGAGTCGCCACGCGGAGCACGAGAACGGTGCTTACCAGTGGTGATGCAGTGGAGGTGCCGCGTTCCCGTGCCAGCCAGCACCAACGCACCTTTGTGGGCCGCGTCTCCAGGATGTGGAACATTTTCACGGCCGCTGTCCCTCACATCCAGGAGATGAACACACAAAGTGTAAAGTTGGCGGCCAATCGGTGGAGACTGTTGAAGCCCACCCCGCTGAGCCTAGTGATACTGTGACACTAGTGACAGCAACAGTGCCTCAACAAACACTTTAGTGATACATAAATGTATATAATGTTTGTTTTTAGGTCGTTATATTTATGTGTAAATTGCCCTTAAGATAGGTAGCACACGACAGTGCACCTTTGGGCTTTAGTTATATGTATGTTTAAAAAAAAAAAAAGAGAGAAAGAGAGAGAGAGAGAGAGAGAGAGAGAGAGAGAGAGAGAGAGAGAGAGAGAGAGTGAGAGTGAGAGTGAGAGTGAGAGTGAGAGTGAGAGTGAGAGTGAGAGTGAGAGTGACTGACTGACTGACTGACTGACTGACTGACTGACTGACTGACTGACTGACTGACTGACTGACTGACTGACTGACTGACTGACTGACTGACTGACTGACTGACTGACTGACTGACTGACTGACTGACATCTATTTTTTTCTTTATTTTACCTCCAGAATTTTTTTTTTTTTACCCAGGGATGAGTTTCTAGATGAGGCACAAGAAGCGTCAGGAAATATCAGCCGCCGTCTCATTCTTTTTCGCCGCAACGTGAGGAAGAGACAAGAGTGATGAGACGAGTGATGAGACAAGAGTGATGAGACTCTGAGTGGTGGTGGGAATGCAGGGATTTTTTTGGGGTGGATCAAAAACCGTAGTATACCCAACAGTTCATCTTTTTCTGCCCGATAACCTTTAATTCATGTAAAAATTACACACACACAAAAAACCTACCTACCGAGGTAGGTTTCGCTACCGAGGTAACGGTGCGGGAGGAGATAAGGAGCAGCTATCAGGGGCCGCGTCAGAAGCAGGAGGCAGGCTGGACAGGGAACGTCAGGTGGCAGGAGTTATCAGCTGCCTCGAGGAACAGCAGACGGAGCAGGTTCTTAGCGGTGTGTTTCCTTTCTTTAACACAGAGAATCCTAAATCTAATATGAAAGTATGTTGTGCAAAGAAATAAAGAGAAAGAGAAAGTGAGTGAAGGAGTAAGAAGCGAGAAAAAGTAGAGAAAGTGCTGATTTGTTGCTTAAAAAGAGTAGAAAATAATATGTGGTGAGAGGAATGTATGGTGATAGTTGTAAATGTTAGTTTTTTTAGTAACTTTTACATGAATTAAAGGTTATGGGGAAGAAAAATATGAACTGTTGCGTATCCTACGAATTTTGATCCACCCCAAAAAATCTCTGTATTCTCACCACCACTCAGTCTTATCACTCTTGTCTCATCACTCTTGTCTCATCACTCTTGTCTCATCACTTGTCTCATCACTCGTCTCATCATTCAGTCTCATCTCTTGTCTCATCACTTGTCTCATCACTCTTGTCTCATCACTCTAGTCTCATCACTCTTGTCTCATCACTCTTGTCTCATCACTCTAGTCTCATCCCTCTTGTCTCATCACTCTTGTCTCATCACTCTTGTCTCATCACTTTTGTCTCATCACTCTTGTCTCATCACTCTAGTCTCATCACTCTTGTCTCATCACTTTTATCATCACTCTTGTCTCATCACTCTTGTCTCATCACTCTTGTCTCATCACTCTTGTCTCATCACTAGTCTCATCACTCTTGTCTCATCACTCTTGTCTCATCACTCTTGTCTCATCACTCTTGTCTCATCACTCTTGTCTCATTACTCGTGTCTCATCACTCTAGTCTCATCACTCTTGTCTCATCACTTGTCTCATCACTTGTCTCATCACTTTTATCATCACTTGTCTCATCACTCTTGTCTCATCACTTTTGTCTCATCACTCTTGTCTCATCACGCTTGGCTCATCACTCTTGTCTCATCACTCTTGTCTCATCACTCAGTCTCATCACTCGTCTCATCACTTGTCTCATCACTCTTGTCTCATCACTCTTGTCTCATCACTCTTGTCTCTTCCTCACGTTGCGGCGAACAAGAATGAGACAGCAGCTGATATTTCCTGACGCTTCTTGTGCCTCATCTAGAAACTCATCCCTGGGTAAAAAAAATGTATTCTGGAGGTACAATGAAGACAAAAATATGCAGTGGCTAATGCGACAAGCAAATAGGCGAAGGAAAATAATTACATTCTCGTGTAGAAGTAACGGCTTCAAGCTAGAAAAGCGTAGATTTAAAAAAGAAATAGGGAAAAACTGGTTCACAAATGAGGTGGTAAATGATTGGAATGGACTCAGTAGACAGGTAGTTAGTGCGGAGTCATTAGGGAGCTTTAAAAGGAGGCTAGATAAATTCATGGATGAGGATGCAAGGTGGGTGTAGGTAGTGTTAAGTAACAGGAACTACCACGTGTAGGTCTCTTAGCCTCTTGTAGCTTCCTTATTTTCTTATGTTCTTATGTAGTGTATAGAAGTGACTATCTCCCCTTTGTGGCGGGGTGAAGGGCCCCTTGTAGTCTAGGACGTGGTTTTTATGATTAGGAATACAAAAAATTTNCTCTCTCTCTCTTCTCTTCTCTTCTCTCTCTTTTCTCTCTCTCCTTCTCTTTTCTCTCTCTCTCTCTCCCCTCTCCCCTTTCCATCTCTATTATTTTTTCTTCCCCCCTCCTCCTCTTCCTTCCCTCTTCATCCCCCATAGATGAAAATATTCAGATAATATCAACCACTGGCTGGATGTGTAAAGTAGGCAATAATGTGGTTAATAAATACACACACAACACAACGCACACACAAACATACAGCAGTATGGGATATATCGTGAATATTTCATCGGGGAGGAGGATGAAGAGGGAGAATTAAGGAAGAGTAGGGGGGAGAAGAAAATAGTAGATGAAAAAAAGAAAGAAAGGAGGGGAGAGAAAAGAGAGAGAGAGAGAGAGAGAGAGAGAGAGGAGATGAGAGGAAGGGGGAGAGAGGGGAGAGAGAGGGGAGATTGAGAGAGAGAGGAGAAGAGAGGAGAGAGAGAGAGAGAGGGGAGTATCACTATAACTGTCCATTACAGGTCCAAGTTAAAGAACATTTTTCCTGTGGAAATACTGAGGCAAAAGTATCCGTAGGAAAAAAAAAAGTGTCCGTAGGCAAAGTGTCCGTAGGCAAATTTTCCGTAGGCAAATGTGCCTAGGAAAAGTGTCCGTAGGCAAATTGTCCGGTAGGCAAATTGTCCGGTAGGCCAAAATGTCTGTAGGCAAACTGTCGGGTAGGCAAAATGTCCGTAGGCAAATTGCCCGTAGGCAAACTGTCCGTGGGCAAACGGGTCCGCCCACGCTCAGCACCGGGCCCAAAGCACCAGGCCCCCCAGCACCAAGCCCGGCACCAGCCCGGCACCAAGCCGGCACCAAGCCGGCACCAACCCCAGCCCCAAAAGCCACCCACTAGGCCCAGAAATAGGCCCAGCACCAGGCCAGCCCCAAAGGGCCCCAGCACCAAGCCAGCCCCCAAGCTCAGCACCAAGCTCAGCCCCAAGCTCAGCACCAAGCCCGCACCAAGCCCAGACGCTACTCAGGACTTCCCCCCCCCTCTGGTCAAAACAAGCCTCAGTCTCGGGCCCCCAAACCTACACCACCACCACCACTATCTCCAACACGACCGCCCAGCACTCTCGTCAAATCCGCTTCCACCTCGTACTCAACCCCCCCCCCCCATCCCCACAGTTGAGGCCCAACGTCAACAATCTGATTGAAACGATGGGCTGCTAAAATTGGAACTCCCTGCGTTGAAACTGCAGCAGTCAAGAACGTATTGATGACCTCCAAGACGGGTATTGTAGAATACCACGGGCCACTCCACAGTAGCCACAAGATTCTATGAGGAGAAACTTGTTACCTCACCCGAATGGTATGAGCAGTACGGTAGGCCGCGTGAAACCTCCATATCAAAGATATCCGGGCTGTACTCAAGAAAACACCCACTGGATGTATTGCGTCCTTACAACATCCTAATTGCGGATATCATTGACCTGATAACTAAACTTAGAGAAGACACAACAACAGGAAGGGACTTTTATCAAGAATAATGTGACGCACAATGAACAACAGGCCGCTAAAGATTATAACCTGGAACATCAACGGGCTTAGAAAACAGATCATTAAAGAAACCAACAGTTCTCCCTTCAAAATGACCTTGACATAATGTGTCTACAAGAAACACGCCATGATCCCACAGATAAATTACGGGATCAGAGGGTTTCAGCTCTTCACAGTGGACAGCATACAGAAGTCCCGCCGCACATCGTCGCTACAGAGGTAGGCTCTGTATGTCAGGAATAACATCCCAGCTGACTGTATTGAACACGCCTTTGTGGGTGATAACAGTCAAGCACAAGCAACAATATATATGATACAAAGGGGAAAATCCTTATTAAAATCATAAAATGTTATGTAACGGATAACATGCTTGACTTCAGCCAGTTATATGAACTCGCTGATGGCTACCCTAGCCTTTTGATGAGTGATCTGAAGTCTACCATTATAAGCTGGGAGATAATGCCTCTGGGCGCTCCAACAATAATGGGAAAAAGCTTGTCTCTTGCATGGAAAGCAAACCAAGATGTTCTGAATATTCTCAATGGACCTGACCCAACACATTTACAGGGGAACAAGCTTGTTTATATCTGTTGATCAAGACCCTGCACTGAGTCATCACTGTGAGGTGGTTGACAAAGTTGACATCCGACCACTTTGGTGTATGGAGAGATCCTTCTCCCTTATACAGTAAGGAGACACAGTTGTCCAGAAAGAAACTGTGTGTTCTGAAGAAACATGAGCAACGCTTTAGGGAACAAATGAATAATTGGTATAAACATTACACCGCCTCATCGCCAAAAGAGTTCAATACAGACATAATACACCAACTGGAGAGTAAAATTAATATGACAGTCAGGCATGGAAAGAGGAACACAATGAGTGAAATGAAGAGATGGGATAACAGTGATGAAGCTGTTCAGCGGATTGACAAACAATACAAGAAAATTAAACATCAATGGCATAACAACCCCACTCATAATAACCTGACGATATTTAAGCGGATGGGGCATCAAGTGCATGATGTCAAAAAAAAAAGCAAGAGAAAATACTGGACGTCCTTTCTAACAATCCCCTGGATCACAGAACGCCACTTGCTGAAGTGTCAAGGAAAATCAAAATCGTACAAGGAAAAAAGCACCATCGCCCTCCACCTGACCCAACAAAGAAGAGCAACGAACTCATGCAGGAGTGGGCGGCCGCCTCCAGCTATGACTGTCTGCCCCTGCAGGTGCGAAGTGCTCTTGCCACCAATGCCAGGAATCGTATTGGGAAGATTGAAGCAGCTTTACTCGACCCTAATGTCTCCGATAACATGGCCATCACCAAAGAGGAGCTCGTCAAGAGCCTGGAAAAGGCAAGCTCTAGTGCACCCAGCGTAGATGGTGTCACCTACGATGGTTTAACTTCTTTACGACGATTGATGGCATTCCTGTTCTGCGACTCTACAACATGATATGGAGCGGGGGACGCCCACCAACAACCTGGAAAAAAAACTATTATTGTCCCTATTCCCAAGCCAGGAAACCCAGGGTCCTTCAGACCAATATCTCTCACCTCTTGTCTGCGCAAATGCTTTGAAAGAATAGACCTTAATCGTCTATTTTACGTGTACAGTGGCCGCCAAATGTTGTGGCGGTGTTCGCGGGTCGGCATAATGCACCGGCCGCCAAATTAATAACCTTTCAAATGTTTTTTCACGCAACTCGAGCAAGCGGGATTTAAAAATTGATGACAAGGCAACAAGACACTGACACTTAGCAACACCGCAAGGGTATCACCGTTAAATTTAAGCAAGTCAGTGCAGTCTAGGAGGACAGTGAGAGTGCACGCACTGTTTCACTTCTTTCGTCATTAGTTACGAGGATATTTTCAAACTGTGCAATCGTTTATTGCGTTATGGCTCCTCGGCGCATTATATCCCAGGATACTATAAGCTCCATATGTGCCTTGCATAGGGCTGGGTTTGGTGCAAAAGCTATCGTAGAACAGGCAGGAATTGCAGAAAGGACAGTTGAGCGGTGGTTAAAATGTTGTCGTGATGCCATGGACGGAGAGTCGCCCACACACTTAGCGAAGACTGGACGGCCAAGGAAATGCGATTCAAACACTTTACACATTATAAAAAGGCAGCTGAATGTCAAGCCAACAAGCACAGCACGTGAAGTGAAGGAAAACAATCCTGCCTTATTGGGTAATGTGTCAGTGAAAAGTGTGCAGCGTTATGTGTTACGTGATCTCGGACTATTTTGAAGATCTGCCGCTGTAAAGCCACTCCTGACTCGTCGTCACAAGATAAAGCGACTCACTTATGCTAAATAACACAAAGACTGGCCACTAGAGAAAGTCCGACGCATATTATGGTGGGATGAAAGTGTCTTTACAGTGACAGGAACTAACTTTGCAAAAGTGAGGCGGCCCAAGAATTCAGACCGACACGACCCTAGGTACACCGTGGAGAGAGTAAGACACCCAGATTCTCTCATGGTGTGGGCTTGCTTTTCATATTATGGAGTGGGTAACCTGGTATTTCTTGAAAAGGATGTTACTGTGAACAGTGAGCGATATTTAGACATCCTGCATGACAATCTTGAATCCTGCTACGACAAGTGTAGGGCAGAAACTTTTATGCAGGACGGTGCCCCTTGTCACAGGGCAAACGTTGTTAAGGAATGGTTGGCTATGTGTGCTATCGATTGCTTTGACTGGCCTCCTAATAGTCCTGACTTGGACCCAATAGAAAATCTTTGGTCCATAATGAAAAGGAAGCTTCAAGAAGTGGACACTAGTTCAGCGGCGAAGTTAAAAGCTGCACTGTTAAAATTGTGGGAGGAACTACCAAAGGAGCTTCTTCAAAAACTTGCAGACTCTTTACCTAAGAGACTGCAGGATGTTATAAAGAGGAAAGGGAATACAATCAAGTACTAGGATACCGGTAAGTTACACATTTTCTTGATTTTTAATGTTTTACGAATATTTTGTGGGATTTTAAGTGAGCGTGTCACTGACGGGATCAGGAAGTCCGACCGCCACAACATTTGGCGGCCACTGTATATTATCAAACCCCAGCTCTCCAGTAATCTGTATGGATTCATTCCTGGCAGGAGCACACACAATTGCATTCATAGAGTCCTTGCTGGCATAAGGAAACGATTTAATGTTTTTATTGATTGAAGGAGCCTTTGATAGAGCTAACCCCAGTGTCATCGTATCCCAACTATCTAATATGACCTTGGGGACCATCATCAGAATAGTACAAGACTACCTAACAGACAGACACAGTCGAGTCTACTTTGAGGGGGCTTACTCCAAGTGGGAGCACATGGAATTAGGAACACCACAGGGGTGTGTTCCCTCGCCAATGCTCTTCAACGCACTTATGAATATCATTGCTTCTTTCAAATTTGATGGGGTTGTTATTACTGTTTATGCTGATGACATAATGCTACAAGCTGACTCACAAACACACATAAAAAACGCGTTGCGAACACTGGGGAGATTGTGCAACTCCATCGGCCTCATCATATCACCAGAGAAAAGCAAGGTGCTGTATAAACGGCATCGGGATAAAGCTTCCTTAAAAATACAAGGGAAAATTCTAGAAGAAGTCCCCACCTACAAGTATATGAGTGTACTTGTTGGGCATTGCAACACAAGACACAACGAAGTCATCAGACTGAAGCACATCTGTCAGCCTCGACTAGCGTTGCTAAGGAAGGTTGCATGGGGAGACGTGGGGTCGTCTGTCCCCGTCCTTAAGAGGCTATATGTTCCTTAATCAGATCAGTCATAGACTACAACTCTAGCACCCTAACATGTCTCAACAAAGGAAAATCTAAAGCACTTGAAGTCATTCAAAATACAGCAATTAGGATAATTTTAGGGTGCCCAAGGTCAACACAGCAGGATAGTGCAAGACACAAGATAGGATTACCACCTTTCACACATAGAGTACAGCAAATGGCAGCCCTCCAAATTATGAGATCACTAAATACTAATGATGATGGTCAGTTATATGAGGCTCTTTTCAATCCTAAGTGAAAAGAAAAGTGTAATGTTTGGCTCTCATCAGTCAGGAAATTGCTCAGTTCATTTAATTTTGATAAATACATGGATGATAGGGAGCACAAACCAGTTGATCTCCCCCCTTGGGAACTGCCAGTTTTCAATGTGTCCTATTCTACCATCAAGGTTAAGAAGTGTAATGTACCATGTGAGCTGATGAGGCAGGACTTCCTTAGTAGATTGAATGCCCTCCCTGAGTGTCCCAATACCCTGTACACCGACGGGTCGCTGCATGAGGACGGGCGTGCGGGGGC